>CATNWA010017858.1:0-127527 GCA_951230385.1 Staurois parvus | reverse complement strand
AAAAAAATTGAATGCTGGACCCGGGGGAAGCGGTTATGAATGCGGGCCCTGGGGACCGGATAAAAATGAATCAGGGTCCTGGAGAACCGGATATAATGAATGCAGGGTCCGTGGAGAGCGGATATAGTGAATGCGGGTCCAGGTTAGAGCGGATATAGTGAAATGCGGGGTCCGGGGAGACCGATATAGTGAATGCGGGGTCCGGGAGAGCGGATAAGTGAATGCAGGTCCTTGGTGACCGGATATAGTGAATGCAGGGTTTCCGGGGAAAAAGAGCGGATATAGTGAATGCAGGGTCCTGGGAGACCGGATTATAGCGTGTAATGCAGGGTCCTGGGAGAACCGGATAACCAGGCGAAGTGGAATTCGTTTCGAATTTCAGGAAAAATTCGATTCGCGTCGAATCCGAATATTTGCATAATTCGGGTGCGCGAATCGGATTTTTCCCGATCAGCCGGCAAAAGTGTCCCTGCAGAGAGCTCCGCTATTTCTGACAGTTCTCTGACAGTTCCTTCACATGTACAGCGGTTGAAACATTGTATCTATTTGTTTCCATTTAGGATACAGATGTTTTTTATTCGGAAATAAATAGATACAATGTTTCAACCGCTGTAAATGTGAAGGAACTGTCAGAGAACTGTCAGAAATAGCGGAGCTCTCTGCAGATACACTTTTTGCTGTACTGGAATACTTCTTCTTTTCATTCTTCTTTTCAATTCTTCTCATTCTTCTTTTCATTCTTCTTTTCATTCTTCTTCTCATTCTTCTTTTCATTCTTCTTTTCTTTCATTCTTCTCATTCTTCTTTCTTCTTCTTTTCATTCTTCTTTTCATTCTTCTCAAAGAAGATTCTTCTTCTTTTCATCTTCTTTTCATTCTTCTCATTCTTTTCTTCTTCATGAGAAGAAGAATGAAAAGAAGAATGAAAAGAAGAGGAATGAAAAGAAGAATGAAAAATGAAGAAGAAGAAAAGAAGCAGAAGAATGAGAAGAAGAATGAAAAGAAGAATGAAAAGAAGAATGAGAAGAATGAAAAGAAGAAGAATGAAAGAAGAATGAAAAGAAGAAGAAGAATGAAAAGAAGAATGAAAAGAAGAAGAATCTTTTCATTCTTCTCATTCTTCTTTTCATTCTTCTTCTTTTCATTCTTCTTCTTCTTTTCATTCTTCTTCTTCTTTTCATTCTTCTTCTTCTTTTCATTCTTCTTTTCATTCTTCTTCTTCTTCTTTTCATTCTTCTTCTTCTTCTTTTCATTCTTCTCATTCTTCTTTTCATTCTTCTTCTTCTTTTCATTCTTCTTCTTCTTTTCATTCTTCTTCTTCTTCTTCTTTTTTCATTCTTCTTTTCATTCTTCTTCTTTTCATTCTTCTTCTTTTCATTCTTCTTCTCCTTCTTTTCATTCTTTTCATTCTTCTCATTCTTCTTTTCATTCTTCTTTTCATTCTTCTTTTCATTCTTCTTTTCATTCTTCTTTCATTCTTCTCTCTTTTCATTCTTCTTTTCATTCTTTTCATTCTTCTTTTCTTCTTCATGAAAAGAAGAATGAAAAGAAATAAGAAGAAGTAGGATGAAAATAAGAAGAATTCCAAGCCGGCAAAAAGTGTAAATCTGCAGAGCTCCTTAAGTGTATCTACAGAATAGAGGAGCTCTGCAGATACACTTTTTGCCGGCTTGGAATTCTTCTTATTTTCATCCTACTTCTTCTTCTTCTTCTTCCTCTCTCATCCTCATCCTCTTCTTCTTCTGAAAAGATGAGGATGAGGATAAAGAAGAAGAAGAAGGATGAAAATAAGAAGAATTCCCGGCAAAAAGTGTATCTGCAGAGCTCCGCTAAGTGTATCTGCAGAGCTCCGCTAAGTGTATCTGCAGAGCTCCGCTAAGAAATAGCGGAGCTCTGCAGATACACTTTTTGCCGGCTTAGAATTCTCCTTCTTCTCATCCTTCTTCTTCTTCTCATCCTTCTTCTTCTTCTCATCCTTTCTTCTTCTTCTCATCCTTCTTCTTCTTCTCATCCTTCTTCTTCTTCTCATCCTTCTTCTTCTTCTCATTCCTTCTTCTTCTTCTCATCCTTCTTCTTCTTCTCATCCTTCTTCTTCTTCTCATCCTTCTTCTTCTTCTCATCCTTCTCCTTCTTCTCATCCTTCTTCCTTCTTCTCATCCTTCTCCTTCTTCTCATCCTTCTTCTTCTTCTCATCCTTCTCCTTCTTCTCATCCTTCTTCTTCTTATCATCCTTCTTCTTCTTCTCATCCTTCTTCTTCTTCTCATCCTTCTCCTTCTTCTCATCCTTCTTCTCATCCTTCTCCTTCTTCTCATCCTTTTTCTCATCCTTCTCCTTCGCTTCTCATCCTTCTCCTTCTTCTCATCCTTCTCCTTCTCCTTCTTCTCATCCTTCTTCTTCTCATCCTTCTCCTTCTTCTCACCCTTCTTCTTCTCATCCTTCTCCTTCTCATCCTTCTCCTTCTCCTTCTTCTCATCCTTCTCCTTCTTCTCATCCTTCTCCTTCTCCTTCTTCTCATCCTTCTCATTCCTTCTCATCCTTCTCCTTCTTTCTCATCCTTCTCCTTCTCCTTCTCCTCCTTCTTCTCATCGTTCTTCTCATCCTTCTTCTCATTCCTTCTCCTTCTTCTCATCCTTCTCCTTCTTCTCATCCTTCTCCTTCTCCTTCTTCTCATCCTTCTCCTTCTCCTTCTTCTCATCCTTCTCCTTCTCCTTCTCCTTCCTCATCTCCAAGGGCATTTAAATTAAAGGTACAGTGTTCTGCACTAATTTAAAGGCTCTCTGAAGCCTAGAAAACCTTTTTATAAGTAAATTCGTAGCGAATAAATTCGCATCGAATCGAATTTCTTCCTCAAATTCGGCGAATCAGCCGAATCGAATTTTTGAATAATTCGCTCATCTCTAATAGTGAATGCAGGGTCTGGGGAGAGTGGATATAGTGAATGCAGGGTCCTTGGAGACCGGATATAGTGAATGCAGGGTCCTTGGAGACCAGATTTAGTGAATGCAGGGTCCTGGGAGAGCGGATATAGCGAATGCGGGGTCCGGGGTTTAGGAACACCTTAACTTTTTATCATCGAAATTTATTAATTAATAATGGATCTGTTCGCTCTGTTTGCTGTCATCGAACTACACTGCTGTGAAGTGATATGGTCATTGTATTTACTCCTTAAGGCAGACTTTTTACCATGGAGGAACCCTTGAAGTCACTTTTTGGGTCTGATAGAACCCCTGCCAATAATTTCTAAATCTACAGCTCACAGTGCATTAGCATCTTGGTCTCTGGGAAGAATATTTCCTTACATTTGTGGTCACTGGAAAGGATGCCCCCCTTACAGATAGCTAAAAAAGATCAATGGTGTAAAGTGGTTTGTAAACCTCAGACATGAAATAGGAACAAAGCATATCCCTTTATAGTGTGTACTTGTCTCAGAAGCACTAAGTGTAATTTCTGTCTGCTGCCTTGTTCCTCTGCTGTCAGAATGAATTACTTCTGACAAATTTTCCTGACATCAGGAGAAATATGGTGAGAGGGGAGGGAGCTCCAGCACACAGCCTGTGATTGACAGCCTCAGCTCTGTTCCTGTGTGCTGTGTGAAAAAGGGGGAGTTTTCCTTCCCTCCAGTCAGCTATAAGAACTCTCTTTGCTGAGCTCTGCAGAGTGCAATGTCAGCTCCCCACCTCATGATTTCTGAAAGCTCAAGCAAACTTTATAAAATTCTGGACTTTGAATGGCTGTAGAAAAGAGAGGGCTGCAGATACACAGAAATGAAACAAATCCCCCTACGTAAGTTGTACCTGTTTATCACCTGAGGCCAGTCACTTCACTAGGTATATGTAAGGGTTTAGAACTACTGTAAGGCCATATTCGATCGGGGGCGCTAGCGCCGGTGCAAATGACAACAGCAGGAAATCTGATTTCTGCAGCTGCATCAGCCACCTGTGAGCGGCTAACTGTGGCCCCCGAGCTTTGTACATTTCAGTGACAGGTCTATGGTGGCCACAGCTATCCATGGCTGTCTGCAGAGCCTGCGGTGGAAGTTCACAAAGTGCTATCATTGAAATGTACAGATTTCTTTCCCCGCCGTCTTCCAAGAACTGGCCGAGTTGTTGTCCTCCTGGTCTCATGGTTCGGTAGAATCAATGCGATCCGTATGACCTATCTCCCTAAATTATTGGATTTATTTCGCGTTTTACCAGTTCAGGTTCCTTCACATATATTGCGGATCCATCAGCCAAAACTTTTGTCCTTTATTTGGAGTTCTTCTCGACCCAGAATTAGTAAACCTATTTTATTTGCTCGAAAGAGTGAGGGGGGATTATCTGTCCCAAATCTCCAGTCCAGCTAATATCGCCCCCCTAGCTCATATTCATGCATCTCACCATTTCCCCTTGTGGGCTACTGTGGATGTGTTAGACTCCCATCCGATACCACTCTCTTCTTTACCGTGGCTTCCTTTTTCTCATCGTCCATCAACCCTTAGCCTGACGCTCTCGCTTCGTCTTTGGGACTCTATTAACCATTTCCATACCGGGCAATTTTACCCCTTCCTGCCCAGGCCAGTTTTTCACGTTTCAGCGCTCTCACACTTTGAATGACAATTGCGCGGTCATACAACATTGTACCCAAACTAAATTTTTATCATTTTCTTCACACAACTAGAGCTTTCTTTTGGTGGTATTTAATCACCGCTGGAGTTTTTATTTTTTTTTGCTAAATTAACAAAAAAAGACCGAAAATTTTGAAAAAAAAAACATGTTTTTGTTTGTTTCTGTTATAAAAGTTTACAAATAAAGAATTGTTCTTCATAAATTTAGGCCGAGATGTATTCTGCTACATGTCTTTGGTGAAAATAACCCAAATTAGGATGTATTATTTAGTTTGTAGGAAAGTTATAGAGTTCACAAACTATGGTATAGACCTGAAAATTGATCAATCCTGAAGTACTGACAGCCAATCTAATTTCTTGAGGTCCAAGAATGTCAGAACAGTACAGATATCCCCCAAATGTCAGAACAGTACAGATATCCCCCAAATGTCAGGACAGTACAGATATCCCCCAAATGTCAGAACAGTACAGATATCCCCCAAATGTCAGGACAGGACAGATATCCCCCAAATGTCAGGACAGGACAGATATCCCCCAAATGTCAGAACAGTACAGATATCCCCCAAATGTCAGAACAGGACAGATATCCCCCAAATGTCAGAACAGTACAGATATCCCCCAAATGTCAGAACAGTACAGATATCCCCCAAATGTCAGGACAGTACAGATATCCCCAAATGTCAGGACAGTACAGATATCCCCCCAAATGTCAGGACAGTACAGATATCCCCCAAATGTCAGGACAGTACAGATATCCCCAAATGTCAGGACAGTACAGATATCCCCCAAATGTCAGAACGGTACAGATATCCCCCAAATGTCAGAACGGTACAGATATCCCCCAAATGTCAGGACAGGACAGATATCCCCCAAATGTCAGGACAGTACAGATATCCCCCAAATGTCAGGACAGTACAGATATCCCCCAAAGGACCCCTTTTTGCAGAGTAGACAGTCCAACGTACTTCATAAGAGGCATGGCGAGTTTTTTGAAGTTGTATTTTTTTTTTGTCATAATTTTTCGGAAAATGAAAAAATTAAAAAAATTAGTTTTCACTATTTTTTTTTTTACATACTGTCACCAGTGCAGTACAGCGTCATCATATAACTGGCATGGCGGTGAACAGGGACACTGACTGGTGACAGTATGAAAAAAAAAAAAAAAAAAAAAAAAATATATATATATATATATAATATATATATATATATATATATAATATATATATATATTTTAATATTTTATTATTTTTAACTTTTTATTAAATTTTTTTTATTTTTTTTAAGATTTTTTTTATATTTTTACTATGACCAAAGTAGTACAATGTTACCATAGTAACATTGTACTACTTTGGGGAAATGATCAGTATTTTTTTTTTTTTTTTTACACAATTTGCTTATAGCAAAGAATTACTTTGCTATAAGCAAGCATTTACCTGAATGACATCGATTCATTCAGGGTTTTTTTTTTTTTTTTTTTTTTTTGTGCTTAGCTGTGATTTGGCCACAGCTAATCACATGACATGTGCATGTGACCTGCTGTGACCATTCACAGCTAGACACTAGTATACAATGGATGGCATGAATGAAGCCATCCATTGTATACAACTGTCATGTGACCTGCTGTGATTGGTCACAGCAGGTCACATGGTACCGGCAACAGGGGCCGGTACTCAGATCTGTCATCGGCCGTATCCGAGGTACACGGCCAGTGACAGATCAGCGCCGTGCAAACTGCGCCTGTGCGGGAGGACGCCGAATGGCGTATACCCCGGAAAGCTACAGCATTTTTGCGGCCGCCAAAAAACGGCTATAGGCCGGGCAGCTAATGGTTAAATACTCCGCTGGCCTTATTTCTGCCCATTTACCGTTGCTACGTCTGTTACATTAACCCGTTGTTCCCTCCAGGCCAGGACAATCCTAGGCAAATTGCTTGGTGGCAAACACATGGTTTTTATGATGTACATTCGTTACTATCTCCTACTCGAATACTCACCTTTGAAACTTTGCGCTCTTCTATAACATCCCTTTACGGGAACACTTTGGCTACCTTCAACTCCGTCACTTTATTAATACACTAATATGGACGCACTCGGGACCTGACCGTCTGACCCCCTTTGAAAGCCAGTGCAGACATAGACCCCATGCTCTGGGCCTGATCTCTTTGGTCTTCTCTTCCATTATTTCTTATAGAACCCCTCCGGTCCGTTCTTATCATCAACGTTGGCAGTCGGAACTTGGAGGGACTTTGGACCAACAGGAATTGGCATACCATGACCCAAGCAGTATCTAAATGTTCTAGGAATGTCATCATTCTTGAAAATGCCTACAAAATTCTTTATCGATGGTATTATACACCTGCTCGCCTAGCTAGTTTTATTCCTACATACATTCCGGCCTGTTTTTCGGGGTGTGCCAACAAGTGGGGATACTATGGTTCACATCTGGTGGACTTGCCCTAAGGTTAGCAGATTGTGGATTAGGGTTTATGCCCTTCTCTGCACTATGTTTCACGCAGACATTAAGCGCAACCTGTACGAAGCGCTCCTATTTAAACCATTGGAGGGCCTTCTCCGCCCTGAACGGCAACTGGCATCACAATTTATTTTATGGCTACTAAATTGACAATTGCGAAGGCCTGGAAGACTCCTCTCCTCAGCTTCGAGGCTGTCAAAAACCGGATGAATTTCATAATGGTCAATGAAAAATTGACGGCTGTACTGTTCGATACCCACTCAAAATTCCTGCGGGTATGGCGTCCCTGGCTGGATACAGCCCAGCCTTCAGCGTTACCTGTAATGCTACCACCTCCCCCTCACTCCCCCTCTCTGTTGGGGTCCCTCAAGGCTCCGTCCTCGGGCCCCTTCTCTTCTCCATCTACACCTCCTCCCTTGGCCAACTCATACACTCCCACGGCTTCAACTACCACCTCTATGCCGACGACACACAAATCTATCTCTCAACCCCCCACCTCACCCCCTCAGTCTCTGCCTGAATCACACACCTACTGAGCGACATATCAGACTGGATGTCGCTCCACTTCCTTAAACTGAACCTCTCCAAAACCGAGTTTCTTGTCTTCCCCCCAGCCCGGACACCACCCCCCATTGACTTCTCCGTCACATCCAACAGCGCCACCATCAAACCCGCCCCCCAGGCCAGAGTACTTGGTGTCATTCTGGACTCCAACCTATCCTTCCAGCCCCCAAGTCCAATCTTTAACAAACTCATGCAGACTCCACCTCCGCAACATCGCCAAAATCCGCACGTTCCTAACCCCAGAAACCACTAAACAGCTCATCCACTCCCTCATCATATCACGACTCGACTACTGCAACTCCCTCCTCACTGGCCTGCCTCGCCGCTGGCTATCCCCGCTTCAGTCCATCCTGAATACGGCTGCCAGACTCATTCACCTTTCCAACCGCTCCATCTCCGCCACCCCCCTCTGCCAATCCCTCCACTGGCTTCCGATTGATCAAATTAAAAATCCTAACGCTGACGTACAAAGCTGTCCACCATACTGCCCCCGAACTACATCACCGACCTAATATCCAAGTACCGCCCAACACGCACACTCCGCTCCTCACAAGACCTCCTTCTCTCTAGTTCCCTGGTCTCCTCCTCCCATGCCCGCCTCCAGGACTTCTCCAGGGTGTCACCCATCCTCTGGAACTCCCTGCCCCAACCCATCAAATTATCACCTACTCTCCTCTCCTTTAGGCGCACCCTGAAAACCCATCTCTACAGGGAAGCCTACCCCACCCCCTGCTAACTTGCCGACCTCCTCCACTCTTCCTACCACTCCGTCCCCCACAGCTATCTCCTCCTGTACCACCATCCCCTCCCTCCTAGATTGTAAGCTCCAAAGAGCAGGGCCCTCGATCCCCTCATGTTTTGCATTGTATTGGTATTGTTCTGTCACATGTTCTGTCCCCCTTTGTAATGTACAGCGCTGAGCGAACTGTCGACGCTTTATAAATACTGTATAATAATAATTTGACCAGTCCCTTCTGTCGATATGAGGATCGATTCTGCCGCGGCTGCCCTGGAGCCCTTTTGTGATTGTCCCTGTCTTTTTTCTCTTTTTTTTTTTTTTTTTAGTGTTTGTCCTCGTCTTCTCATTGATTGCCTCTCTCTATTCTTCTGACCACTCTGTCCTTATGCCAATTGTAATGATTGTGTTCATTGCTTTGAGTGCTACATCTGCAATATTACCTAGGCAGCCCGGACTCCATTGATAGCCCAATGTCTGTAATATATTGGAATATGTATTAACCTCTGGAAAGGCTTCCCTTCATGCCTCTCCTGTTTTCTATGCGCTGATATAGCAAAAACTTCTCTTAAAGTTTGCATTGTCATTGACCTCCAATTGTTTGCTCATTATTTCCCCCTCACTCTCCTTTTTCTTTTTTTTTTTCTCCCCCCCCCCCCCCCCCCCTTCCCTGTCTTCTTTTTCAAGGCACTTAAAAAAAATGACCGTATTTTTCGCTCCATAAGTTTTAGAGGCTGAAAACAGGAAAAAAATATTCTGAACTAATGGACTGCAGACATAGTACAGGAGATGACCAGAGACTGACATAGTACCAGAGACTGCGGACATAGTACAGGGATGACCAGAGACTGCGGACACAGTACAGGGATGACCAGAGACTGCGGACATAGTACAGGAGATGACCAGAGACTGCGGACACAGTACAGGAGATGACCAGAGACTGCATAGTACAGGAGATGACCAGAGACTGCGGACACAGTACAGGAGATGACCAGAGACTGCGTACACAGTACAGGAGATGACCAGAGACTGCGGACACAGTACAGGAGATGACCAGAGACTGCGGACACAGTACAGGAGATGACCAGAGACTGCAGACACAGTACAGGGGATGACCAGAGACTGCGGACATAGTACAGGAGATGACCAGAGACTGCTGCGGACAGGAGTACAGGCGGATGACCAGAGACTGCGGACACAGTACAGGAGATGACCAGAGACTGCGGACACAGTACAGGAGATGACCAGAGACTGCGGACACAGTACAGGAGATGACCAGAGACTGCGGACACAGTACAGGAGATGACCAGAGACTGCGGACACAGGGATGACAGTGTGGACATAGTACAGGAGATGACCAGAGACTGCGGACACAGTACAGGGATACCAGAGACTGTGGACATGTACAGGAGATGACCAGAGACTGCGGACACAGTACAGGAGATGACCAGAGACTGCGGACACAGTACAGGAGATGACCAGAGACTGCGGACACAGTACAGGGGATGACCAGAGACTGCGGACACAGTACAGGAGATGACCAGAGACCAGAGATGACCAGAGACTGCGGACACGGTACAGGAGATGACCAGAGACTGCGGACACAGTACAGGGGATGACCAGAGACTGCGGACACAGTACTGGAGATGACTGCTGACCTTTGGGTAGGGGGGGGAGCAGGTACCTGAATTTGACAGGTACCCGCTCTTACTTCCACGGAGTTGTTCTTTGATCTTACCTGTTCCTCTATCCAGCGGCGCGCTGTCTTCCCAACTTCTGTAGTGTGGGCGCTGGGCTTGACAGCCGGGTGCCCAGTGCGCATGAGCGAGAGGCGCTGCGCTTTGTGATTGGTCCGGCGGCTTCTGGGATCTGTCATGTGTCCCAGGTGCTGCCTTACCATTCACAAAGAGCACCGCTTCTTGCGCATGCGCACTTGGGACCCGGCTGTCACGCACACTACAGAAGCCGGGAAGACAGCGCGCCGCTGGATAGAGGAACAGGTAAGGTCCCACTGCAAAGCTGAGCGGCCGGCCTGGTATTCTGACACGGTGGCGGTGGAAATACCGGACCGGCCGCTCCATATTCGCTCCATAAGACGCACTGACATTTTCCCCCCTTTTTTGGGGGGGAAAAAGTGCGTCTTATGAAGCGAAAAATACGGTAGTTTAGGCTTATGCTCCTAACAGTACATACTCTGAAATATTTCTCAAATGCCCTGTTAGTCGCATATGTTTTGGTCAATGTATATTCTTCTCGAATGTTTGTTTTATCTCTGCTTATTCTATAATAAAATCCTTTGTAAAAGAAATGTACATATTCCTGCAGCTGTCATTCCCACCGGCGCTAGTTGCCCATGTGAATGTAGCCTGAATGTTTTGCTGTTGTGCCGCTTGTCCTTTTTATTTCACCCGTTTTTTTTCTTCTTCCTTTCTGCTTTTAGGTGGACGTGGATAAGTCTGGAGAGATGCGTCTCATAGAATTAGACGAATCCCACAAGAGCGAGCACACAGTGTTTATAACACCACCAGAGATTCCTCACTTACCCAATGGAGAGGAGCACCCAAAGAAATACAGGTAAGCGGCAAAGGATTCTGCCAAATGACCTGTATGCTGGGGATTGCCTTCAGAAGAGGCTACGTACGTTCCAGTTGGGGTGTTCATATATGATAACATGCAGACCAGGGGCGGACTGACCATTCGAGCACTCGGGCACTGCCCGAGGGCCCGGGGTCAGTAGGGGGCCCATGAAATGCCCGTTACTTTTTTATAGGCTTTTTTGGGTGTGCTTTGAGTGTGGGCAAGGACACAGGGGCCCCATGATCCCCTATTGCCCGGGGGCCCCATTAGTTGTCAGTCCGCCCCTGATGCAGACAAGTTCTCACCTTGCATAGTGCCCTGTGATTTTCTTTCACTCTTTGTGATAATGATCACCAGACAGAAAGAGAGGATAGTTCTCAGGGCAGCTCAGTGGCTAAATGGTTAGCACTTCCGCCTGGCAGTACTAGGGTCGTTGGTTCAAATCCCAACCACAAGTCCACCTGCATGGAGTCTGCATGTTCTCCCTGTGCCTGTGTGGGTTTCCCCTCACAATCCAAAGACATGCTGGTAGGTTAATTAGCTCCTGTCTAAATTGTCCCTAGTATGTGTATGTATGAATGTGAGTTAGGGACCTTAGATTGTACGCCCCTTGAGGGTTAGGGACTGATGTGAATGTACAATATATATGTAAATTGATGGCACTGTACAAGTACCTGTAATAAATAATTATCCCTAACAGGTGTACACATAGTTCTGCAGACCTGAATTCAGCTGATGTTGGCTGATGTCACTCAGCCAGTCTAGGCACTGAAGGAATCCCGACTTTAATGTCAGGATCCACCCAAATCTCTGACCGGCAACTGGCTCAGCCTCTCAGCTTGCTACTTAGAGCCTGAGCTAGCCACTTCCACCCCAGCCTGGTACTTCAGTGAGCACTGGAGGGGCAGAGCAGAGAGTAGTGACTGGCAGTCACTGCTGTGTACTCGCTGGCGACTGAGAACTGAGTGATCAGTGGTCTGATTGTTCAGTTCTCGGTCTTAGAGGTGGCACGGGACAGATGCAGCATTAGATCGAGTGTGTATATAAGTTTTTTGGTTTTGTATCTTTTTTTTTAATACAGAACTTCTCTTTAAGTCACTTCTGTAGTGTTTGGGAACATTTTGGAAACCCCTTTTGGATTATGAGTCCTGAGAATACATTTGGAAGGATCTACACAGTCTTTGTATTAGGAGAGGCATTGTAGGTGGTCTTCATCAGTCTAGGAATTATGGTTCATTGCCTGGCAATTCTGAGGAATTATTAGCACATGGTGTGTGACTGCCAAGATTTCACTATAATAACTGGGTTCATGCCGGTGCAGTCTCTGCCAGTTTTTCTTTTTTTTTCTTTTTTTTTCTTTTTTTTTGTAGATCATATTTTTTAATGCCAAGTTTCTTTTTTTACCAGTTTACTTTTGTCATTTTTTTTGTTTACCAATGTTAGTCTGGTTGTGTGTCCTTTTGTGTGAGATGACTAGAATTAATAGACTGCACCCATGCAGAGGTTTTGTGAGCCTGTGAGGTTTTTTTTTAGGGTTAATTAGTTATAGGTAAAGTGATCCTTATGCAGGCCATAGATGGGGAGAAAACCGGCCGATTTTTCTTTAAAAAAACGAAAAATTGGTCGTTCAAGCGTCCGCCTTTACCAGGAACGGTAAAAAAAATCGGCCGATTTTCATCCCGTCTACAGCCGGCAAAAAGTATCCCTGCAGAGAGCTCAGCTATTTCTTTGACATTTATAACGGTTGCAACAATGTATCTATTTGTATCCATTTCGGATACAGATGTTTTTATTCGGAAACAAATAGATACATTGTTGCAACCGCTATAAATGTCAAAGCACTGTCAAAGAAATAGCGGAGCTCTCTGCAGGGACACTTTTTGCCAGACTGGAATTCTTCTTCTTCTTCATCCTCTTCTTCTTCTTCTTCATCCTCTTCTTCTTCATCCTCTTCTTCTTCTTCATCCTCTTCTTCTTCTTCTTCCTCTTCTTTCATGCTCTTCTTCATCCTCTTCTTCTTCATCCTCTTCTTCTTCATCCTCTTCTTCCTCTTCTTTATCCTCTTCTTCTTCTTCATCCTCTTCTTCTTCTTTTTTTTTCTTCTTCTTCTTCTTTTTTTCTTCTTCTTCTTCTTTTTTTTCTTCTTCATCCTCTACTTCCTCTTCTTCTTCTTTTTCTTCTTCTTCATCCTCTACTTCCTCTTCTTCTTCATCCTCTACTTCCTCTTCTTCTTCATCCTCTTCTTCTTTTTGTCTTCTTCATTTTGTCTTACTCTTGCAGGTCACTGCTCATGCGCAGATTTTTTATCGGTAAAAAGATCAGCCGATTTGCCTATAATTGCCGCGAAAATCGGCCAATCGGCAAAATCAGTCTATCTTTTTCCAACTTTACCGATAAAAAAAATCTGCCAAAATACCGAAGAACGGCCGAACAATTAACCCACTAACGATCCGAAAATCGGGCGATTTTATTTTCGGAAGAAAAATCGGCCGATTTTCGATCCATCTATGGCCTGCATTAGGGTTTGTTCAGTGATTAAGCCATATTTAAGCAATACCATTAGCGGCTACCATTTTGGACTTGTTTTTATATCCTTCCCTCAGACTTTTTCTATACATATCAGTAGTTGGGAAAAATGTTTTAAAAATTTGTGTATATAAATGTATGTGTGTGTGTGTGTGTGTGTGTGTGTATATATATATGTGTGTATATGTGTGTGTATGTGTGTGTATGTGTGTGTGTGTATATGTGTGTGTATGTGTGTGTGTGTATATATATGTGTGTGTGTATGTGTGTGTGTGTGTGTGTGTGTGTGTGTGTGTATATATATATTGGTCAGAGACATTCACACCAGTGGCCTGCTGGAGGTCATTTTGTAGGGCTCTGGCAGGGCTCATCCTGTTCCTCCTTGCACAAAGGAGCAGATACCGGTCCTGCTGATGGGTTAAGGACCTTCTACGACCCTGTCCAGCTCTCCTAGAGTAACTGCCTGTCTCCTGGAATCTCCTCCATGCTCTTGAGACTGTGCTGGGAGACACAGCAAACCTTCTGGCAATGGCACACATTGATGTGATATCCTGGAGGAGTTGAACTGCCTGTGCAACCTCTGTAGGGTCCAGGTATCATCTCATGCTACCAGTAGTGACACTGACCCTAGCCAAATGCAAAACTAGTGAACAACAGACAGAAAAGATCAGTAGGGAAAAAAAAGTCAGTGGCTGCCTCCTGTAAAACCATTCCTGTTTTGGGGGTCATCTCATTGTTGCCCATCTAGTGCACCTGTTGTTAATTTCATTAATACCAAAGCAGCTGAAGCTGATTACCATCCCCCTCTGCTACTTAACTGACCAGATCAATATCCCAGGAGTTGATGCTAGACTCTGATTAAAAAGGGTTCCTTTAATTTTTTCTAGCCGTGTATAATTGTATTATATTTTACTTTTTAATTAATGTCATGAATTTAAATGAATATGAATTTAAAAAATGGACAGAAAATAAAATGACATTTTATATATACTGTATATTATCATACTTAGCTAGGTGGATGTAGCATCACTCTCTGCATCTGTCCCCTGCCGGCATTAAGGGTGAGAATTTGGCGATCACATGACCGATGATCGCTGAGTTCTCACTGCTGCTGCTCAACACTGCGGCTCGCTGAGAGGCTGAGCCAGATGCCGATGCACACTATGGGGTGGATCCCAACCATATGGACACGATCCTTCCCTTGCCTGGACCAGCTCTGTGACGTCAGCTGACAAGATGGCTGTCAACTGAAAACTGGTCACAGAAGTGTAGAACAAACTGCACTCCTGCAATCCACAGGAGACGTGCAACCAACAGAGCTTTGGCTGTACCTCTCCTTTTAAATAGAGGACTTTTTGCATTGAAGGCAATGGGATGCAATTTTGCATTGACGTTAGTATGGGGACTTTTTGCATTGAAGTCAATAGGGGGCATTTTTTATCAAAGTCAATGGGACGTGGTTTTGCATTGAAGTCAGTGGGTCGTGGTTTTGCATTGAAGTCAATGGGACATGATTTTTCATTGAAGTTTGATTTTTCATCAGTTATCATTATCGGCACCTTTTTTTTTTTTTTCTATCGTCGAAGTGCCAATAACCTTTTTTTTGGCTGATCATTTTTAGTGGCCAATATATCAGGTAGAGACTTATCCTTCCATCCTACTGAGGAGCAATTGTACGATCACTTGGGCCTACACAGTCCAGCACCAAATTCAATCTGCTGGTATAATATTTGGTTTGGGTGAAGCAGTGTACCCAGAGCAGACTCCCATAAAGATGAGCAGAGGAGTATAAAAGTCTCCACACACATTGATCCCAGGATCTTGGTAATGGAAGCTCAGCAGTGCTAACCAATTTATTGTTTTTCTTTTAGTTACAATGGTTTCCCCGTCCTCACTTTGGAACTTTTTGACACTCCGGATGGGCTCCTGAAAAACCACAGACTTTTCCCTAAAGTCTCAGCTCCCAGCAGTCCATCTCCAATGTTCAGGAGAACAAAACAGGTAAAATATCAATGTATCAAACTGAAAATAAATATATATATATATATATATATATATATATATATATATATTTTATGGGCAGCACAGTGGTTAAATGGGTAGCACTTCCGCCTAGCAGTATTCGGGTCGCTGGGTCAAATCCCGACCACGGCACCACCTGCCTGGAGTTTGCATGTTCTCCCTGTGCCTGTGTGGGTTTCCTCCGGGTACTCCGGTTTCCTCCCACACTCCAAAGACATGCTGGTGGGTGAATTGGCTCCTGTCTAAATTGTCCCTAGTATGTGTATGTATGAATGTGAGTTAGGGGCCTTAGATTGTACACCCCTTGAGGGTTAGGGACTGATGTGAATGTACAATATATATGTAAATTGATGGCACTGTACAAGTACCTGATATAGATAGAGATATATATATATATATATATATATATATATATATATATATATATATATAAAATATATATATATATATATATATATATATATATATATATATATATTCTTTTCTTTTTTTTTTTTTTTTTTTTATAGAATAAAGTTGTGGGTGTTGCAATTTTTTTTATCACAGTGTTTGTGCAATGGTTTTTCACACATTTTTCTGGAAAAAAATACACTTTTTATTGCACACAAACACAATATAATACCCGATTTTATGGTACAATCATACAATTAAAGATGATGTTACACAGAGTCAGTAGATACCTTACATGTCACGCTTTAAAATTGTGTATGCCTGTGGAATGGCGCCAAACTACGGTATTTAAAAATCTCTATAGGTGGCACTTTAAATGCTTTTACAGGTTACCAGTTTATAGTTACATAGGAGCACTAGAATTATTGCTCTTGCTGTGCCATTCACAACGACACCTCACAAGTGTGGTGCGATCACCATTTACATATGCGTGCAGGTCTTGCATATGCATTAGCATTTGCGTGTAAGCCTGGGGGGGGGGGGGTTTAAATTTTATTTTTTAATTGTACACAGTATACAGTATATATACAGCCCGCTGGATGTGCAGTAATGTACATACAGTATACCGCGCTGAGCCAAGCTGGCTCAAAACAAATGTCCCTATGACAGATTAATCTGTCAGCCCGCTGGATGTGCGGTATATACAGTATACTGAGCCAAGCGGTTTCAAAACGTACCGGTACGTCCCTACGGTAATCAGATTGCTGGATATGTGTATGCACAGTAGCTGAGGCTACATACAGTATACGCTGGGCCAATCATGGCGAGTGATGTATTCTACTAATGAATACAAAGCCTGCTTGGATTGGTTGAGGTTGTGACATCATCAGTCCACCTCTCTGACTCAGCCAATCCGAGCAGGCTTTGTATTCATTAGTAGAATGTATCGCTCGCCGTGATTGGCCCAGTGTATACTATATGTAGCCGCAGCTACCGTACATACACGCATCCAGCGGGCTGATTACAGTAGGGACGTACCGGTACGTTTTGAAACCGCTTGGCTCAGCGCAGTATTCTGTATATACCGCACATCCAGCGGGCTGACAGATTAATCTGTCATAGGGATATTTGTTTTGAGCCAGCTTGGCTCAGCGCGGTATACTGTATGTACATTATTGCACATCCGGCCAGCTTGGCTCAGCGCGGTATACTGTATGTACATTACTGCACATCCGGCCAGCTTGGCTCAGCGCGGTATACTGTATGTACATTACTGCACATCCGGCCAGCTTGGCTCAGCGCGGTATACTGTATGTAGCCGAAGCGACCGTATTACCGCACATCCAGCCAGCTTGACCCAAACAAACTCAAGTTTCACATTTTATACCCCGCGTATAAGACGACCCCCAATTTTTGGGGTATATTTTTAATTATAAAAAGTAGTCTTCTACGCCAGAAAATACAGTATATTAAAAATAGCCTTCAAATCTGATTGGCTGCTGTGGACAACATTTTCACTTTTATATCTGCACAGCTTTTTATAAGTGGGCCAGTGAGATTTGGGTGGTCCTGTTTTAAGTTTGTGTGTAGAGATGAATCAGCTGCTGTTTTAACCTTTTGCAGGAGATCAGGTCAGCTCATAAAATAGCCAAGCAGTACTCGTCCATCCCCCAGATGTGGTCCAGATGTCTGCTGAGGCATTGCTATGGCTTGTGGTTCATCTGCCTGCCCGCGTATGTTAAAGTCTGCCACTCCAAAGTGAGAGCGCTGCGCACTGCCTACGATGTGCTGAGGAAGATGCATGTCAAGAAGATCGACTCTCCTGATGAGGTAAGGAAAGAGAGTACCTGGCTCCCTGATGCTGCATGAACACCTGATACTTTATCAAATGTTGTCCTCTTTTGTGCAAAATTTTAGTTTTTTTTTTTTTTTTATAACTTAGTTTTTTTACCCTAATGTGTTCTATGCATTAACCACTTCCTGTCCGGCTCATGTATATAAACGGCCGGATGGGAGCAGTGCAGGGGCGGGTGGCCGTTTATAAACAGCCTCCCCGCCCCCTGCTTGTGTGCACTCCCTGGGAGCGCGCATCACCGCAATCCAGTGCCCGCTGTGTCCTCCAGACACAGTGGAACACCAATCATCATACGGGCCCTCTGTGCGAGGTCCCGATCATGTGATCACTAATTGGCCAATCAGTGATCACATGCAGAGTAGTAAGCAAGATGTCACTTCTGACATCATTGCTTACTACGTGTGAAATCTGTGAAGGATCACAGAGGTCACATGGTACAGGGCTATTCACAACAGCCTTGTAGCATGTGACAAGCTGTGACCAATCACAGCTCACACAGTATTTCTCAATGGCTGCAAGAATGCAGCCAGAGAAAAGGAGAAATGATTGCTTTTACAGCCTTTATGGGTGTAAAAGCAATCAGTGTAAAATAAAAAAAAATAAAAAAATCTTCATAACCCCCACAAGCAGTACAGTGTCACTATGGTGATGCTGTACTGCTAGGGTGACAGCATGTAAACAAAAAAACAAATACTAATATAAAAAAAATAAAATAAAAATGTAAACAAAATTTTTTTTGAATTATAATTCTTGGTTATAAACTAATTTTGGGTTATTTTATTTTTTTTTTTACTAAAAAGATAACTGAATAAATTTATTCAAAGTGTGATAGCGCTGAAAGCTGAAAATTGGCCTGGACAGGAAAGGGGGGGAAAGTGTCCGAACAGTGTGGAAAGTGTACGGACTGGGGGGTGAAAGTGTAAGGACAGGAAGGGGGTGAAAGTGTCCAGACTGGAAGGGGGGGAAAGTGTCCGGACTGGAAGGGGGGGGAAAGTGTCCGGACTGAAGGGGGGGTGAAAGTGTCCGGACTGGAAGGGGGAAAAGTGTCCGGACTGGAAGGGGGAAAGTTGTCCGGACTGGAAGGGGGTGAAAGTGTCCGGACTGGAAGGGGTGAAAGTGTCCGGACACAGGAAGGGGGGGGGAAAGTGTCCGGACTGGAAGGGGGGTGAAAGTGTCCGGACTGGAAGGGGGTGAAAGTGTCCCGGACAGGACTTGGGGGGGGAAAGTGTCCGGGACTGGAAGGGGGGAAAGTGTCCGGGACTGGAAGGGGGGGGGAAGTGTCCGGACTGGAAGTGTCCGGACTGGAAGGTGGGGGAAAGTGTCCCGGACCTGAAGGGAAGGGAAAGTGTCCGGACTGGAAGGGGGGGGAAAGTGTCCGGACTGGAAGGGGGGGGATAGATCCGGTGTACGAGACTGGAAGGGTGGGGAACAATAGTGTCCGGACTGGAAGGGGGGGAAAACAAGTGTCCGGATGGAAGGGGGGGGAAAAGTGTTCCGGACAGGAAGGAAGGGGGGAAAGTGTCCGGACTGGGAAGGGGGAAAGTGTCCGGACTGGAAGGGGGGGAAAGTGTCCGGACTGGAAGGGGGGGAAAATGTCCGGACTGGAAGGGGGGGAAAGTGTCCGGACTGGAAGGGGGGGAAAGTGTCCGGACTGGAAGGGGGGGGGAAAGTGTCCGGAAGGGGGGAAAAGTGGGGACGCGGAAAGGGGGGTGAAAGTGTCCGGACTGGAAGGGGGGGGAAAGTGATCCGGGACCGAAGGGGGGGAAAGTGTCCGGACTGGAAGGGGGGGAAAGTGTCCGGACTGGAAGGGGGGGAAATGTGTGTCTGGACTGGAAAGGGGGGGGAAAGTGTCTGGACTGGAAGGGGGGGGAAAGTGTCAGGACTGGAAGGGGGGGGGGGGAAGTGTCAGGAGTCCGGGACTTGGAAGGGGGGAAAGTGTCCGGACTGGAAGGGGGGTAAAGTGGGGGGGGGGGAAAGTGTCCGGACTGGAAGGGGGGGGAAAGTGTCTGGACTGGAAGGGTGGGAAAGTGGTCTGACTGGAAGGGGGGGAAGTGACTGGACTGGAAAGGGGTGATGGAAAGTGTCCGGACTGGAAGGGGGGGAAAGTTGCCAGTTTGGACCAAGGAAGTGGGGGGGAAAGTGTCCGGACAGGAAGTGCGGGGGGAAAGTGGGTCAGGACTCGAAGGGGGTGAAAATTGTCGGACTGGGGGGGTTGATGTAAGTGTCCGGGACTGGAAGGGGGTGAAAGTGTCCGGACCTGGAAGGGGGGGAAAGTGTTTTGGGACTGGAGAGGGGGGGGAAAGTGTCCGGGACAGGAAGGGGGGGGGGAGTGTCAGGACTGCGAAGGTGGGGGAAAGGGGTCCGGAACTGGAAGGGGGTTGAAAGTGTTCCGGTACACTGGAAGGGGGGGAAAGTGTCCGGACTGGAAGGGGGGAAAGTGTACCGGGACCTGGAAGGGGGGGGAAGTGTCCGGTCTGGAGAAAGGGAAGTGTCCGGACTGGAGAGGGGGGGAAAGTGTCCGGACTTAGAAGGGGGGGAAAGTTGTCCGGACTGGAAGGGGGGCGAAAGTGACTGGACTGGAAGGGGGGGAAAGGAAAAGTGACTGGAAGGGACTGGAAGGGGGGGGGGAAAGTGTCCGGGAAGGGGGGGAGGTGACAGGGGGGGGGGGGGAAAGTGTCCGGACTGGAAGGGGGGGGAAGTGTCCGACTGGAATGGAAAGGAATGACTGGGGAAGGGAAAAGTGTATGGACTGTACTAAATCAGGAGCGCACTGCTGTCTGCCTAAAATGTTGGAGGTCAGAAACAGACTGGTTTCTGGTTGGCGCATCTGTCTGGTTTGTAAAAGCAACTAAATATTTTTGTGCACCATTCATTCAGCGTTTTGTTGGATTTTTTTTTTATTGTAGTTATTTGTATACCTGCATTCTTCCAGAAATACTTTTTACAACATTTTGTACATATTTGTGTGTGGCAGGTCTGCTATCGTGTACTCATGCAGCTGTGGGCCATAGTATGGCAGCTGTCCTTGCTGTCAAAGTTCTTCTGTTTGAAATGAAGAGAAAGCCGAGTTCAACCCCCCAAACGCAATCACTTATGGCTATTATAATAAGGTAAGTGGGCCTTGGAGCAGCTACATCATAGAAAGCTGCTACTTTTTTGCAACTTTTCTTCATAGATTTCAAGCATTTTTTTTTTTGCCAAAATGAAATGGTAAATGAATGTACTGTATGTTGTTATGAAAATGACCAAAATTTACTTAAAGTGGGACTTTGTTTAGAAATTGAAGTCCTTCTAGGTCACTTCAGGCTGGCCCCTTTTGCAGGTATTGCTTCAGTATCTCACAGAAGTGAGTCTCCCCACCCTCACATTTTTGTAAATATTTGATTCTATCTTTTTATGTGACAACACTGAAGAAATGACACTTTGCTACAATGTGACGTAGTCAGTGTACAGCTTGTATAAACATGTAAATTTCCTGTCCCCTCAAAATAATTCAACACACCGCCATTAATGTCTAAACCGCTGGCAACAAAAGTGAGTCCACCCCTAAGTGACAAGGTCCAAATTGGGCCCAAAGTGTCAATATTTTGTGTGGCCGCCATTATTTTCTAGCTCTGCCTTAACCCTCTCGGGCATGGAGGTCACCAGAGCTTCACAGGTTGCCACTGGAGTCCTCTTCCACTCCTCCATGATGACATCACGGAGCTGGTGGATGTTAGAGACCTTGCGCTCTTCCACCTTCCGTTTGAGGATGCCCCACAAATGCTCAGTATGGTTTAGGTCTGGAGACATGCTTGGCCAGACCATCACCTTCACCCTCAGCTTCTTTAGCAAAGCAGTGGTGGTCTTGGAGGTGTGTTTGGGGTCGTTATCATGTTGGAATACTGCCCTGTGGCCCAGTCTCCGAAGGGAGGGGATCATGCTCTGCTTCAGTATGTCACAGTACATGTTGGCATTCATGGTTCCCTCAATGAAACGTCGCCCCCCAGTGCCGGCAGCACTCATGCAGCCCCAGACCATGACACTCCCACCACCATGCTTGACTGTAGGCAACACACACTTGTCTTTGTACTCCTCACCTGGTTGCCGCCACACACGCTTGACACCATCTGAACCAAATCAGTTGATCTTGGTGTCATCAGACCACAGGAGACGGTTCTAGTAATCCATGTCCTTAGTCTGCTTGTCTTCAGCAAACTGTTTGCGGACTTTCTTGTGCATCATCTTTAGAAGAGGCTTCCTTCTGGGATGACAGCCATGCAGAACAATTTGATGCAGTGTGCGGCGTAGGGTCTGAGCACTGACAGGCTGACCCCCCCACCCCTTCAACCTCTGCAGCAATGCTGGCAGCACTTATATATATCTATTTCCCAAAGACAACCTCTGGATATGACGCTGAGCACGTGCACTCAACTTCTTTGGTCAACCATGGTGAGGCCCATTCTGAGTGGAACCTGTCCTGTTAAACCGCTGTATGGTCTTGGCCACTGTGCTGCAGCTCAGTTTCAGGGTCTTGGCAATCTTCTTATAGCCTAGGCCATCTTTATGTAGAGGAACAATTCTTTTTTTCAGATCCTCAGAGAGTTCTTTGCCATGAGGTGCCATGTTGAACTACCAGTGACCGGTATGAGAGAGTGAGAGCGATAACACCAAAATGTAACACACACCCGCTCCCCATTCACCCCGAGATCTTGTAACACTAAGGAGTCACATGACACTGGGGAGGGGAAAATGGCTAATTGGTCCCAATTTGGACCTTGTCACTTAGGGGTGGACTCACTTTTGTTGCCAGCGGTTTAGACATTAATGGCGGTGTGTTGAGTTATTTTGATTGAGAGGACAGCAAATTTACATGTTATACAAGCTGTACAATGACTACGTCACATTGTAGCAAAGTGTCATTTCTTCAGTGTTGTCACATGAAAAGATAGAATCGAAGATTTACAAAAATGTGAGGGGGGGACTCACTTCTGGGAGATACTGTGTGTGTGTGTGTGTGTGTGTGTGTTGTGTATATATATATATAGATATATATATATATATATATATATATATATATATATATATATATATAATATATATATATATATATATATATACACATTGTATACAGTCCGGGGGAGGGGTAGACTCGCTTCTGGGAGATACTGTATGTAAAACATTAAAAATATTTTCTATATACTGTTTAAAATCCAGTAATACACTGCCTCACCCTGCTCTGCACATGCTCTCTATTTTTAGACACACTGCCAAATTTGTAGAGGCCGATCTGCTGACATCCTAAAGGTTTACTGTTGCTCAGGGGCTCTGGGCTTCATTAAAATGGCAGCCTCCGGCAAGAAGAAACAGGATGTGGAATGTATGTCCCCTACTAAAGAACATAATTTTTTATTCAAGCGGAGCTCCACCCAAAAGGGAAGTTCTGCTTTAAGCCTTTGCCCCCCGATCCCCATTAAGGATTGGCACCTTTGGGGAGCAGGTACTTGAATTTGACAGGTACCCGCTCCCACTGCGATTCCCTAAGGCGATTGGAAGCGGAAGTTGTCCTCCACCCCACCCCCCCCTCCCCGTAGTCTTCTGGAACACGTGACAGGTCCCAGAAGACTACGGGGCCATTCACAAAGCGCAGTGCTTCTCGCGCATGTGCAGTGGGCACTCTGCTGTGAAGCCGCAATCTGTCACAGCTGGGTGTCCACACTGAAGATGCCGGCGTTGGGGAGAAAAGATGGCCGGTGAAACCAGCCGTGGTGAGGACACACTGGACCGAGGGACAGGGAAGTGTCTGTATTTTAAAAGACAGCAGCTACGGGGTTTTTTTTTTTTTTCAACTGGAACTCCACTTTATGGGTATGTCATACGGACCTGACAGCGGGCGGGGGGGGATTTACACACAATCCGGTGGCTGCAGCCACCGGGATTGTGTCTAAAACTGACAGGCAGACTCCTGGTAGAAGCATTCGGGTGGCTGCAGTGCCGCCTAATTGCTTCCACAGCCCCTGGAACGTTCCCCCGAAGGAGCACCCACCATGTAATCTTAGTTCCACTTGCCCATCTGCAGGCCCGGTGCTGACATGGTGGGTGCCGACGGGTGTAGAGGAGAGCGGATGCATGTCCACTCTCCTCCCCTTCTTACTGTGACCCGGAAAGCGGCGTGTATGACGTCACTTTCTGGTCACCGCTGTCCCTTTCCTGAGCTAGAATAGCTAGAGAGAGATGTATTGCAATGCGATCTGCATTGCAATACAGTTCAGTCCATATATATTTGGGCACAATTTTAGTTTTTTTCAGGAAATTTACCAAAACATATTCAAGCTATAGTTCTATAATGGATATAGACTGAAAGTGCACACTCTCAGGTTTAATTTGAGGGTATGTACATCCAAATTGGAGGAAGGATTTAGGAATTACAGCTCTTAAGAGTAGCCATCCCCCTTTGTCAAGGGACCAAAAGTAATTGGACAATTGAATCAAAAGCTGTTTCATGGCCAGGTTTGGGCTACTCCTTCGTTATTTCTTCATCAATTAAGCAGGTAAAAGGTCTGGAGTTGATTCTAAGTGTGGTATTTACATTTGGAATCTTTTGCTGTGAACCTACACCATGCGTTCAAAGGAAAAAAAAATCTTTTGTGTGCTCACTTTGATGTAAGGAGCAGTGAGAATGTAATGCACTTTCTTCAGAAATGCAAGAAAAAGCACTTCTGCCACAAACAGAGCACGGATTACCATGGCACAGCCACTCTGAAGATCATGACATGGTGATCACCTGCCATCCACTGATCACGGGGTGCAATGCTTTGCAGACATCTATATAAAAATGATAAAAATACATTTTTTTCCCTGCAAAAATGGGCATTTAAATATTATACATATAAATATAATATATATATATATATATTATATATATATATATATATATATATATATATAAAAACATATATAAGGTGCAGTGCTACAATAGTAAAAATGGCATATATAACATATTATAATATAAATAAAAGTGCAAATGTCAAATCACACTGCGGTGAGGTTAAGTGAGATAACAAGTCCCAAAATAGGTCAAACGTGGGGATCCAATAGATCCTAGTAGGTGCGTGGGATGAGTTCTATGTATCACATGGTGAATCTAGGGTAAAAATTGCGCACTCACCAGAAGTGCGTAAAAAAAAAAACCGCATGTAAGATTTTTTTTATTTATTTCTGTATGATCATCCAAACACAACTGCCCTGTAGTTTGGCCAACTACAGGGTGGTTGTGTTTGGATGATCATACAGAAATTCCTCCCTGTCAGCTGCAGCGAGGAGGAGGGGGCGGGGACTCCGAGGCTGTTATGAGTCCTCACTTGCAGAATCTGCTCTAAAAGGGGACCCCGGATGGTGACACGCCTGAGACACGTATATGAAATTTGAAGTATTTACCCAAGTTGCGATTGGAAGGTGTATGATCCTGTCCCTATCTTGGCAATTGATGACCGCTATCCGATACCACAGGATAAATCTTACATGCGTTTTTTTTGACGCACTTCTGGTGAGTGCGCAATTTTTACCCTAGATTCACCGTGTGATACATAGAATCTCATCCCACGCACCTACTAGGATCTATTGGATCCCCACGTTTGACCTATTTTGGGACTTTTCATCTCACTTGTCAAATCACACTGCGGGTGAGGTTATTTGCACTTTATTTATATTATAATATGTTATATATGCCATTTTTACTATTATAGCGCTGCACCTTATATATGTTTTTTTATATATATTTATATGTACTTTATTGGAAGCTTCTCTCTTGGTTACCTTTTGGTGTTCTAGCCGCTGTCCTTTGAGATCCTCGGATAGCGCTCGCATATTATCTTTTTATTATTTAAATATTATAAATTTGAAAAAAAAAATGTATTTCCCATGTTTAGAAAAAAAAAATTGGCAAAACAGATGCATAGTGTTTGGAAATGAAACGCTTACACACAGGAACCCCCGACCTTTACAGCTATGCTAAACTTTAGCGCAAGTTCCTGTATAGGTTTTATGAATCCTTTGAAAAAGTAGATTACTTATTGGAACAGTATGTATGCAAAGCTTATGTTACCCCAGTGTCGGACCATATAGCCCACCTAACCACCTGCCCCCTGGACCCTGTTCCCTCACAAATACTACGGTCACCCTCTGGCTCTGTCCTTCATTCTTTAACTCATATCGTCAATCTCTCACTTTTTTTTCTTTCTACTGGCATCTTCCCCAACTTTCTAAAACATACGCTAGTCACCCCCATACTTAAAAAGGACTCACTGGACCCCACCAAATCTTAGCAACCTAAGACCCCTCTCACTCCTTTTTGCCTCCAAACAGCTTGAACATCTAGTCTACACCCGGCTGAGCTGCCACCTCATTCAGAATAACCATCTCGAATTCCTTCAGTCTGGATTTCACCCACAACACTCCACAAAACTGCTCTCCTAAAACTCCCAAACAAATTGCTAACCGCTAAAACCAATGGTCACTAATTCTTTCTCTTACTCTTGGACCTCTCCGCTGCCTTTGAAACAGTTGACCACCCCCTCCTCCTCGGAAAAACTCTATTTACTTTGGTCTCCGTGACTGTACTCTCCGTTGGTTCGAATCTCACCGCACCTTCAGTGCCACTTACAGCTCTACTTCCCCCTCTCCTACTCCTCTTACTGTCGGGGTTCTGTCCTTGGACCTCTCCTATTCTCGATCTACACTTCTTCCTTGGGTAAGGCGATGGCTTCCCATGGTTTCCAATACCATTTTTATGCTGATGATACACAAATCTGTCTCTCTACTCCTCAGCTCACTCCATCAGTTTTTTCACGTATCACCGATTTACTAACAGACATATCAGACTGGATGTCACATCACTTCCTAAAACTCCATCTATCCAAAACTGAGCTCATAATATTTCCTCCCCCACGTGCCTCTTCCCCTGATTTCTTGGTCAGGATCAATAGCACCACTATCAACCCATCCCTGCATCCCAGAGCGCTAGGGGGAACCCTGGATTCTGAACTATCCTATCAGACCCACATCCAATCCCTGTCCAAATCATGCCGCCTCAACCTCCCCAACATCTCCAGAATATGCTCCTTTTTAACCAATGATCCCACAAAGCTCCTAATTCACTCCCTGGTCATCTCTCGCCTCGACTACTGCAACTCCCTCCTCATTGGATGACCTTTACATAGGCTATCCCTCCTCTAGTCCATCATGAATCCTGCTGCCAGGCTCATCCACCTTACCAAACCGTTCAGTGTCTGCTACCCCTCTCTGCCAATCCCTCCACTGACCTCCACTCAGTGTCCTCCACCCTCTCTGCCAATCCCTCCACTGGACATCCACTCAGTGTCCTCCATCCCTCTCTGCCAATCCCTCCACTGGCCTCCAGTCAGTGTCCTCCACCCCTCTCTGCCAATCCCTCCACTGGCCTCCAGTCAGTGTCCTCCACCCCTCTCTGCCAATCCCTCCACTGGCCTCCAGTCAGTGTCCTCCACCCCTCACTGCCAATCCCTCCACTGTCCTCCACTCAGTGTCATCAACCCCTCTCTGCCAATCCCTCCACTGACCTCCATTCAGTGTCCTCCACCCCTCTCTGCCAAATCCCTCCACTGGCCTCCAGTCAGTGTCCTCCACCCCTCACTGCCAATCCCTCCACTGTCCTCCAGTCAGTGTCATCAACCCCTCTCTGCCAATCCCTCCACTGACCTCCATTCAGTGTCCTCCATCCCTCTCTGCCAATCCCTCCACTGACCTCCATGCAGTGTCCTCCACCCCTCTCTGACAATCCCTCCACTGACCTCCATGCAGTGTCCTCCATCCATCTCTGCCAATCCCTCCACTGGCTTCCACGCGCCCAACAAATAAACTTCAAAATACTAACAACTTACAAAGCCATCCACAACTCTGCCCCCTGCTACATCACCAACCTGGTCTCAAAATATCAAAACGCTCTCTTAGATCCTCCCAAGACCTTCTGCTCTCTAGTTCCCGTGTCACCTCCTCCCCCATGCTCGCCTCCAGGACTTCTCCTGAGCTTCTCCCATCCTATGGAACTCCCTACCCCCCAATCTGTCCGGCTCTCCCAATCTATCCATCTTTAGACGATCCCTGAAAACCTTTCTCTTTAAAGAAGCCTATCCTGCTTCTACCTAGTAAACCGCCATTTATTTCTTCCATCAGCTCATCCCCCCCACAGCTATTACCTTTTTGTATCACTCAACCCTTCCTCCTAGATTGTAAGCTCCCAGGATCAGGGCCCTCTGTTTCCTCTTGTACCAAATTGTATTGCAACTGTAATGTCTTCCTTCATTTTGTAAAGCGCTGAGCAAACTGTTGGCGCCATGTAAATCCTGTATAATAATAATAATATTGGCTTGCAATAGTCTGAACATTCCCGAACAAAATCTATGTGTGTTTTGTCATATTGTTCCTAAGTGGCTCCTTTCGTAATCGTCCCTGCCCCCATGTCAGATGTACAACATGCAAACTTCCAAAAAAAAGTGTCTAAATATGTTCTCAAACTGTTCCTGCACAGGCTGTTCTGGAGAGTGTGTGGCCCTCTGGGAATCGAGGGGGTTACTTCTTGTGGATAAAGGTCAGGAATGTTCTTCATGGAGTTGCGCAATTTAAGAGAGCCTTGAAAAAGCAACATTCCTTGGCGCCCCATACAACACTTTCAGGTATTTATTTGTCCTAATGCTGACTGGTTAGAGGGACACTAGAATGTAAAATGGACTTTATAGTTCATTTTTGTGCTACGGTGCTGACTTAAAGGGTAATGCAGGCAATAGACGGGTCGAAAACCGTCCGTTTTAAAAAAAAAACGAAAGATCGGTCGTTCAATAGGCCGATGTTACCACCAACGGTAAAAAAAAAAATTGGCAGATTTTCGTCCCGTCTACGGCCGGCTTTTTATTTACTTCTGTCCCTTGCAGAGAGCTCCGCTATTATATTTGACATGAAAAAGTATTGCAGTTGCAACAATGTATCTATTTGTATCCATTTCGGATACAGATGGTTTTATTTGGATACAAATGGATACATTGTTGCAACCGCAATACTTTTCATATAAAATATATAATAGTGGACTGGAATTCTTTTTCTTCTTCTCCTTCTTTTCTTCTCCTTCTTTTCTTCTTATTCTTCTCCTTCTTTTTCTACTTCTCCTTTTTCTTCTTTTTTTCTTCTTCTTCCTCTTTTCTTCTTTTTCTACTTCTCCTTTTTCTTCTTCTCCTTCTTTTTCTCCTTTTTCTTCTTCTTCTCCTTTTTCTTCTTCTCTTTTTCCTCTTTTTCTTCTTTTTCTTCTTCTTTTTCTTCTCCTTTTCTTCTTTTTCTCCTTCTTTTTCTTCTCCTTTTCTTCTTCTCCTTTTTCTTCTTTTCTTTTCTTCTTCTTTTTCTCCTTCTTTTTCTCCTTCTTCTTTTTCTTCTTCTTTTTCTGCTCCTTACTGCAGGTCACGGTTCATACGCAGATGTGCAGGGCCTTGCACAGAGCCCTCCAAAACTTAGATGTAAATTGGACAGTCATACAGGCGGTGGGGGGGCAGGGTATCGGCTCCCCGCTTACTGAACACGTCCAGGAACCCATGATAGGCTGCGGGAATAACCTGTTTCAAATCGGAGTCTCCTTCGGAGCATAGGAGAACTCGGGGCCCTGCGGGGCCTGAAGTGCGACAATGTCCCCGACAGTATGGGGAAGGGAACGAGATTGACCCAGTTTCCCAGTCAATCTGGGGGTTATGGGCCCGTAACCATGGGAGCCCCAGAATGACTGGGAAAAGAGGTGACGCAATAGCGTCCAGGCGGAGGAATTCCTGGTGCTGGTTGGCAATGGTAGTGGCAATGGGGGGAGTTTCCTGATTAACTACCCCCGATTTTATCTGGGAACCATCGGCCAAAAAGATGTTGAAGCCCTTCTGTCTGTGTTGGAGAGGGATAACCTGCTGGTGAGCAAACTCTAAATCCAGGAAACAGCTGCATGCCCCCGAATCAACTATGGCTGTCACCTCCACGGTCCTTTCTGGAAGCTGAAAGAAGAGGGGCACTACTAAGTATTGCGAAGGACAGGTATTGCTAATAGACAAGGAAGAAAAACGGGTGCACTTACTCATTTTCTGAGGGCAGGATCGCACCACATGACCAGCTTCACCGCAGTAAAGGCAGAGGTTCTGGGCTCGTCTGCGCTGGCGTTCCTCCGGTGGTAATTTAGGCCGCGCCACGCCTAGCTGCATAGTTCCAGAACATCTCCTGGTGGTGGGTTCTGGATGCTTTGTCGGGTTGATTGGCTGGGGCCTAGGAATGGACCCCAGGTATTTCCGCGACCCTGGCCGGACCTCTCGAGCCTGAGTTCCTGCAGTCTTCGGTCAATTTTAATTGTCAGGGCAATAAGGTCTTCTAGAGACTCGGGAACCTCCACCCGGGCCAGCTCATCTTTCAAGGGATCGGAGAGCCCCATACGGAACTGGTGCAATAGAGCAAACTCGTTCCAGCGTGTGTCCCCCATCCACCGCCTGAAATCAGAGGCGTATTCCTCTGCCGCCCGCCGGCCCTGCCGGAGCGCATATAAGGTCGCTTCGGCAGAGGCTGCCCGCTGTGGGTCATCATACAAGATGGCCATTGCTTCAAAGAAACTATTGACCGATCCCAGATGAGGATCATTGTTTCCCCTTAACCGGTGGGCCCAATCCTGGGGTTCACCCTGTAATAGTGAAATAATGAATCCTACCTTCACATTTTCGGTCAGAAAGGTACGGGGTTGTAGCTCAAAGAACAAGAGACAGGAATCACGGAATGACCGGAAGCATGTGCGGTCCCCGTGAAAACGCTCTGGTAAGGGTACTCGGGGTTCCGCCATAGGGAGCGGGGCGGAAGCCCCTGAGACTGGCTCCTGAGCTACCAGGGCCGGGGGTGCAGAAACCAGGACCTGAGGGGCAGGGTCAGAAATAGAGCCAGTCTGGAAGCGATTCTCCAGCTGCATGCATCTGTCCTGCAGGGCCGTTACGGCCTGCGTCAAATTAGCTAGGTGCCTGCAAATTTCCTCTAGCGGGGAGGGCCCTCCTCTAGGCTCAGTCATGGCCTTTTGGTACTGTAAGGGACCGCCCGGCGGTACCACTAGGACTCTACTGATCGGATGTTCCCAGCGCACGGAGTCTAAGCCCCAGAGTACTTGTTCACCAGGGCCCCTGATGGTGGGGATGGACTTGGAGTACCCTGGGACCAGGTCGTGACTACTGAGGACACCCGTCAGTGGTAGGGGTATTTCGCCAGGGGCACCCACGGGAGAGAGCCAGGTATGAGGAGGTCTGGAGACCCCGTTGAGAGGGATGGATGGATGGCTGAGCAAGTGCAAGGTCATACAAGCCGGGTCGGTAACTATGGGGACGGTGCGGTACAGAGCAGCGGGCAAAGAATAGTCGGGTCACACGCCAGGTCAGCAACAGCAGGTCAGATCCAATAGGGGGTATTCAGGAGAGAGGTTAGGCAAGCAAGGGTCAAGAACAGGAGAGAAACAGCAAGGTCAGGGCACAATCCGGGTCAGCAACTTACTTTGACAGGTTAACAGGTTCACAGGATTCAGAAAGACCAAAAGGCACTGAATGACAGCTCAGGGCCGTTTAAAATATCCCGCCCTGGGCTGTCATTGGTGCCAGGCGCGCGCCCGTGGTCTCTACTGCGCATGCGCGAACCTGGTTGCCGTGGTCGGCCAAGTCCCGGCGCCCGCCAGGGCGGGCTGTACTGCGCCTGCGCCGAGCCCAGCGGCGCGGCGATCTCCGACAGTTACTCTTCAAAGCAGATCTTCACCCTCAATAGGATGTTGCCTCCATCCCAGCAAATTGGGCTTTATTTTCTTTTTTTCCATTTTTTTTTCTTTGTTTACATTTTTTTTTTTAAATTGAAAACCCTCTGGCCCGACCCCCCATGCACGTCACTCAATGATGTGCACTTTGCCCACCATGCCTCCTGTTATATGTATGTCACATTTCACAGAAAAGAGAAGGGGGCGGGGCCAGGCGGCGCATCATCAGGAAGCCGCCGGCTGAACCCAGAAGAAACAGAAACTTCCCGATGACGTCGCTGAAGAAGATGGTGGGCGGGGGGGGGGGGGGGGGGGGAGAAAAGTGTATCTCAGCAGGAAAATGCTGGATCTGCTGGGGGGGGGGGGGGGGGGGTTATTTTTAAAGTGCAGCACCCACAACCAGATAAGCAGGGGTTGAACTGAAAAAAAAAAAAAAAACTGGGAGGGTGTAGAGTGTGTTTTCAGATTTGAAGCCCAGTTGGGATAACACTTACCTGTCCCCATTCACATAACATAAAAAAAAAATTTAAAAATTGTACCTTACCCTTTTTAGATGCTCTATTCTGGATCCTCCGGCAAAGATAAATTCTTAATTGTTCTTTTTGAGGGGCTGGGCAACTGTTTTTGCCATTATTAACCCTGCCTGTACTCTACAGGAAGATCTTCATTATCAATTCTAACTAGATTTGAACACGCTGTCCTCACAAAGGGTTAAAAGAGAAATGCCTAGTATGTGTATGTATGAATGTGAGTTAGGGACCTTAGAGTGTACCCCCCTTGAGGGTTAGGGACCTTAGATTGTACACCCCCTTGAGGGTTAGGGACCTTAGATTGTACACCCCTTGAGGGTTAGGGACCTTAGATTGTACGCCCCTTGAGGGTTAGGGACCTTAGATTGTACGCCCCTTGAGGGTTAGGGACCTTAGATTGTACCCCCCTTGAGGGTTAGGGACCTTAGATTGTACACCCCTTGAGGGTTAGGGATCTTAGATTGTACACCCCTTGAGGGTTAGGGACCTTAGATTGTACACCCCTTGAGGGTTAGGGACCTTAGATTGTACACCCCTTGAGGGTTAGGGACCTTAGATTGTACGCCCCTTGAGGGTTAGGGACCTTAGATTGTACACCCCTTGAGGGTTAGGGACTGATGTGAATGTACAATATATATGTAAAAAGTGCTGCATAGATTGATGGCGCTATATAAGTACCTGAAATAAATAAATAAATATGGCCAAGGCTGTACTTCTCTTGTAGGTCACATGAGTGCTATTACGTTTGTTCCCCTGTGACCCGAGTCAGCAGATTGCAGGCTCAGGTTGGGGAAACTTCATGACAATACCGCCGAGATCCTACCCGCTGCCCAATTGACAGCTGGCTCTTATTTTCAGCCTGCGGCTTGGAACCTGAGCCAGTTGTTCCCGCCCCCCTTCCCAGCCTTGAGAACTGAGCGATCAGTGGTCCCGAGATCACTCCGCTCTCAGTCTTAACCACTTCCTGTCCGGACACTTTCACCCCCTTCCTGTCCAGGCCAATTTTCAGCTTTCAGCGCTATCACACTTTGAATGACAATTGCGCGGTCATGCAACACTGTACCCATATGAATTTTTTTGCATTTTTTTTAAACAGATAAATCTTTATTTTGGTGGTATTTATTCACCGCTGGAAATTTTTTTTTTTTTTTTGCTATATAAATTAAAATGTCCAAAAATTTTGAAAAAAAGTGTTTTTCTTATAACATTTTGCAAATAAATAATCTTTCTTCATAAATCTTGGCCAAAATGTATTCAGTTATCTTTTTAGTAAAGAAAAAAAAAAATAACCCAAATTAGTTTATAACCAAAAATTATAATTTTTCAAAAAAAGTTTACATTTTTATTTTTTTTTTATATTATTTTTTTTTTTTTTTTTTTTGTTTTTTTTAATATACTGTCACCCTAGCAGTACAGTGTCACCATAGTAACACTGTACTACTTGTGGGGGGTGATGATTTTTTTTCTTTCTTTTTTACACTGGTTGTTTTTACACCCATAAAGGTTGTAAAAGACATCATTTCTCCTTCTCTCTGGCTGCATTCTTGCAGCTATTGAGAAATACTGTGAGAGCTGTGATTGGTCACAGCTTGTCACATGGTACAAGGCTGTTGTGAATAGCCTTGTACCATGTGATTTCTGTGACCATTCACAGATTTCACATGTAGTAAGCAATGATGTCAGAAGTGACATCTTGCTTACTACTCTGCATGTGATCACTGATTGGCCAATTAGTGATCTCATGATCAGGACCTCACAATCATTTCAAAGCAATCATTTCTCCTTTTCTCTGGCTGCATTCTTGCAGCCATTGAGAAAGACTGTGTGAGCTGTGATTGGTCACAGCTTGTCAATGCTACAAGGCTGTTGTGAATAGCCCTGTACCATGTGACCTCTATGATCATTCACAGATTTCACACATAGTAAGCAATGATGTCAGAAGGGACATCTTGCTTACAACTATTCATGTGATCACTGATTGGCCAATCAGTGATCACATGATCGGGACCTCACACAGAGGTCCCGTACAGCGATCGGTGTTCGCGCTCCCAGGGAGTGCGCACAATCCATAATGGTGGGCACCGTTTATGAACGGCAACCCGCTCCTGCACTGCCACTGTCCGGCTGTTTATATACAGCGGCCAGATGGGAAGTGGTTAAAGCCAACGCGGGACAGCTGCAGCATGGAGGTGAGTAAGGATGTTTTTTTTTTTTTTTTTTAAATTCCATACTTCTCCTTTAAAAGTGTAGAGGCTGGGCTTATTGAATTTATGTTAATGAGGACAGACTTGGGACAGGCTCGCTCTAACATTGTTCAAAAACCTTGCAGTCCACTCCGACACTCCCCCTGAGAAACCACTAAAAAGTAAGAAATTTTAAAAATTTAATTTTTAGGCATGTTGCAACAAAGGTTTTCTCAAATGTGACTGCCAAAGCGGAAATACGCTTTAAAGTTTAACCATCTGTCTGCAAATAAGTCAGGATAGCTCTGTGTTACAGGTCTGACTGTACCCTTTTCGCTTTATTTTCCTAGATGGCAGTGACCTGGATGCAGTCAGCCATGGAAGTATGGACAGCTCTATAGACATGAACCCAACAGAGCAACCATCATTTAGTACAGACGTAACCAGTGCTGATGCTGCTGATGACAGATCCAGTACAGGTTTGTGCACTGGGATTGAGTAAATACCGTATTTTTCGCACCATAAGACGCACCTGACCATAAGACGCACCTAGGTTTTAGAGGCAGAAAACAGGAAAAAAAAATTCTGAACTAATGGACTGCAGACACAGTACAGGAGATGACCAGAGACTGCGGACAGCACAGGAGATGACCAGAGACTGCGGACAGCACAGGGATGACCAGAGACTGCGGACAGCACAGGGATGACCAGAGACTGCGGACAGCACAGGGATGACCAGAGACTGCGGACAGCACAGGGATGACTAGAGACTGCGGACAGCACAGGGATGACCAGAGACTGCGGACAGCACAGGGATGGCCAGAGACTGCGGACAGCACAGGGATGACCAGAGACTGCGGACAGCACAGGGATGACCAGAGACTGCGGACAGCACAGGGATGTCCAGAGACTGCGGACAGCACAGGGATGACTAGAGACTGCGGACAGCACAGGGATGACCAGAGACTGCGGACAGCACAGGGATGGCCAGAGACTGCGGACAGTACAGATGACTGCTGACCTTTGGGGAGGTGGGGAGCGGGTACCTGAATTTGACAGGTACCCGCTCTTACTTCCGCAGAGTTTTTGTTTGATCTTACCTGTTGCTCGATCCAGCCGCGCGCTGTCTTCCTGACTTCTGTAATGGCGCTCGGCATGACAGCCGGGTGCCCAGTGCGCATGAGCGAGAAGCACTTGCGTTTTGTGATTGGTCCGGCGGCTTCTGGGATCTGTCATGTGTCCCAGGTACCGCCTTACCATTCACAAAAAGCACCGCTTCTTGCGCATGCGCACTTGGCACCCGGCTGTCATGCCCAGTGCCCACACTACAGAAGCCGGGAAGACAGCACGCCGCTGCATAGAGGAACAGGTAAGGTCCCGCTGCGGAGCTGAGCGGCCGGCCCGGTATTCTGACACGGCCGCGGTGGAAATACCGGACCGGCCGCTCCATATTCGCCCCATAAGACGCACTGACATTCCCCCCCCCCCCAGTTTTGGGGAAGAAAAAGTGCGTCTTATACGGCGAAAAATACGGTAAACCTCGCCTACATATAACCCGCCAAAGGCTTGTCGCAAGACACTCCAGTGGTATCCAATTAGAAAGGGTTGTTATTTCTAATGGTATAGCCTGGAAAATGTGAAGCAAGGATTGTTCTTCCTTTCCAGTTCCAGAAAAATGCAAGTAAATGAATCAAAGGTGTCATACAATGTAACACCAGGGGTGGACTGACCATTTAGTCACTGGGGCACTTCCCGGGGGTCAGTAGGGGGCCCCATGAGATGCCCCTGGTACCTTTCATAGGCTTTTTTGGGTGTGGTTTGAGTGTGGGAGAGGACACGGGCCCCATGATTTCCTTTTGCCCTGTGGCCCCATCAGTTGTCAGTCCGCCCCTTGTGTAACACCAAACAGGCTGAACTGTTATTAGGTAAGTTTACATTGCTGTATTAGAAGAAAGTGAATCTGAAATTACATAATCAAAATAATATACGCTTTTTGTGAACTGGAGGGTCTGATCAGGTCTGCCTGAAAAACTGATAGGTGGACCTGATCGGACCCTTCATGTGGATAGATACGGGTGACCACCCAGGTTATAAATATAACAAATCTTTAATACTTGAATACATTTTATCTGCAGTACCATCCATCCTAATGCTGACCTTTTTCGTCTGCCTTAGGTGGTCAGTCAGATCTAGGATACAGTTCATTGTCCAAGGAGGAAGTTCGCAGGGGGGCTGTACATGATATACAAGAGGAGCAGGAAGACTCTCGAGGGAGCGACTCCAGCTCATGTAAGTACCGAAATAAAATGACTACTGTGCAAATCAAATGTATTTTATGAAGCTTTTTACTTTTATGGTAGATTTTTGCAGAGATCGCTATATACATAACGGCAGCAATCATCCATTATTGAACTGCCTGCATGAACCACGGAATCAATGAAGGCTTATGGGAAGCAGTTCTTTCATGAAAGACTGTGGAAAAGAAGGGGGTCTTCCAACAATAAAAGTATGAGATGATGTTTTCTAAAACGCTCCCCCCAGTACGGTATATTGGTGGCTATAGTTTAACCCAGGGGTGGGCAAACTTTTTGACTTGAGGGCCGCAATGGGTTCATATATTGGACCCGGGGGCCGGACCAAGAGTAGATGAATGATGTGTATGTGTCATCCATAGTAAGTATAGTAATATTCCCCCCATAGTAAGCATAGTAATTCCCCCCATATAGTAATTCATCCCCCATAGTAATTCAATAGTAATTCATCCCCCATATAGTAATTCATCCCCCATCATCCCCCATATAGTAATTCATCCCCCATAGTAATTAATCCCCCATAGTAATTCATCCCCCATATAGTAATTCATCCCCCCTATAGTAATTCATCCCCCATATAGTAATTCATCCCCCCTATAGTAATTCATCCCCCCTATAGTAATTCATCCCCTATAGTAATTCATTCCCCATATTAAGTCCCCAAGTCCCCCCTGTGTCAATTCACTTACCTTTGCTCCGCGCGTTCCTCTCGCCGTGTTCCCGCGCGTTCCGGTGTAGCATGAAAATCTGTCTCCTATGAGGATCTGTCCCCCTCGACGTATCTGCGCATGTGCCAGTTTCAGGCATTAGCAGCCGATCGCCGATCTCCGGCACATGCGCAGATACGTCGAGGGGGACAGATCCTCATAGGAGACAGATTTTCATGCTACACCGGTCTTCAGGGCGGACTGTGAGAGGAGCCTAGCTCCCCTCACGTTCGTCACGCTGCCCCGCCTACACACATCCTGACAGCCATCCTGACAGTATCACGCTCTGCGGGTCGGATTAAAAGGTCCGCCGGGCCGGATTAAAAGGTCCGCCGGGCCGTATGGCCGGGGGCCGTAGTTTGCCCATTGCTGGTTTAACCCCTTGTCTACCATTCTGATATGTAGACACAAATCCAACACCTCCTGCGCTCACAGACCCAGATCAGAAGAAGGTCAGTCGAACAATATGATGAAAGTATAATGCTCATCCAACTCTGATCAAAGGTTGTGCGGCTCAAACACGAAGCTGGGGAAGCCCGATAACAACTGTAGTAAAGAATAAAAAAAAAAACAAAGAGCACCAACCTTGCGCATTACCTCAGTAGGCACTTAATACATTTATTGATAAGAAATATACTCACAAGAGTAGCAATATAAAAGACATGGAACAACGCACAGCGAAACACTGGGTTAGGAGACATGTACAAACCCCACCAGAAAGGGAGATACTCTTTTGGTCAAGCTGATTTTGTTTCGAAGGGGGGTCCCTTCTTCCTCAGTGTTTCGCTGTTTGTTGTTACATACCTTTTATATTGCTACTCTTGTGAGTATATTTCTTATTGTGACGGGAGTGACTTTTGGGTGGGGGGCCCATGGAACACAGCTCACTTTGGAGGGGTGGGGAGACCCCTGTCTCAGCTCCCAATATCCCTATTATGTGTAAGTCACCCTGTGCCTGTTAGGGGTGCTGTCAGGAATGGACTCGCCAATAGTGGTGGGACTCACCTGCCTTGTGGGTTGCAGTTCCAGGACTGGTCAGCGGGTGCTCTCAGCAACCAGAGGCTCACTCCTGCAGTCAGCCAAAACACCTGAGGCTGATTACAGGAGGTGCATATAAGGAATGGCCAGACTTGCAATCAGGGCCTTGGTGTATGTTTCCCAAGAGCCCCCTGTACCTTCATCCTGTCTGCTTCCTGTCTGATCCTGCTTGATCCCTGACTCTGATTGAACTCCGCCTGTCCTGACCTCTGCTATTCCTTACCACTCTGCAGTCTGCTCCTTTGGTACCTTGTCTGCCTGATTGTTCCTGACCCGGCCCGTCTGACTACGCTCTGCCTGCTCCTTTGTACCTTGCCTGCCCGTTTGCTACCGACCCGGCCCGCCCGACTACGCTTAGTATTGTTCTTTTGTTATCTGTTGGGGGTTTTGGTTTGGTTTGTTTGCACTGTGTTTATGTTTAGTCTTGCACTGCGTTTATGTATTGTTTAGTCTTAAATAAATTATATATGTTTATACTATATCTGAAGCCTGCGTTTCCCTGTGTCAGTCCACACACCTCTGGTCATACCCGGAGTCCTGACAGGTGCAGGGTGAAATGTCCTGATATTGTGTAGACATCTATAGGAGATAGGTGGAGGTTGTGGATTGTTTGGGGTTATGTGATTGCATCCCATTGTTCTATTGTGTGTCTTGCTTGGGAGCAAACTATTATGAGATGTATGTGTTTGTGTATTGGCTTGGTGGGGGGGGTGTCTGCTGATGTTTCTTCTTGCTAGATGTGGTTTGCCCCGCCCTGTGTCATTATGCAGGGAGGGGGGGTTGTTCCCTTGAAAGTATAGATCTTGTATCTGTGTTAAAATAAAGCAGTCTATTTCCTGGTTTCCTTCAAGTCTGGTGGTCTCTAGTCTTGTTTGGTCAGCGGTGGGGTCCGTGGTCGGTGTTCGGACAGGGAAGCAGGAGTTTAACGGAAATACCCAAGTGTAGTCGGGGTCCGGTTCCGTTACACTTTATCAATAAATTTATTAAGTGCCTACTGAGGTAATGCGCAAGGTTGGTGCGCTTTGTTTTTTGTTCTTTACTACCATTCTGATATTCCAGGGGTTGCTGCAGCGATGAGCCTGAAATTTGTTTTTTCTCGTCCAGTTCCTAGCATTCATGTAAAAATGATCCAGGCAGCTGTAGAGCCACCTGGTCACTTTTAGGGCTTGTTTGCACTGGTGGTTGGGGGGTAGTGAAACCCTGCGGTTGAGCCATGTTTTTTGGTACCCCTGAAAGGCTCCCCCTTTAGCTGGAAAGGCAGCGGCCAGAGGTGTACACATTACGTGGTGGCTTTGCTTCGTGGCTGCAGCAGGAATTATTCCCTGTGTCCCACTCGGTGGGCTCTCCCACCCGCTCAACGCGACCTGTTAAAGTGAATGGGACCGCGCATAACACACGTTTGCATCGTGGTAGTCTGGTATTGAAGGGGTTAAAACAGGCGGTGAGGAGGTAATACAATGCCACCTTCACCACCTTTCAAATGCTCTTTGAAGAGCCGTCCAAGCGCAGATCATTCTTCAGACAGCAAAGTAAGTGTAAACGAGACCTTACAATGTTGTAAACGTACCGCTGCATGTGGTGGTTACCAGGATTTCCCCTCTTCCTCCGGGAAGCCTGGGACCACATGATAGCTTTCTTGTGACAGCAGTAAATGGGGAAAAAAAAAATGAACGTGGCTGTAAACCCTTCCATATACCCCGTGAAGTGACTATGCTCATGTGATACACAGAGATAAAATAAATCCACCTACACAGGTTGTTTATCTGCAGCCATCTTCCCTGTACATCCATTCAGAGTGAAAAATTTACACAGTATGGCCCAGCTTTGAAAAGCAGGGGGCGGGGAAACTGAAGTTACACTCAGGAGAGCTTTGAGAGCTGATTGGAGTGAAGGGACACACCCCCTTTCACACAGGAACAGAGCTGAGGATGTCAATCACAGACTGTGTGCTGCAGCTCCCTCCCCTGTCACACTTTTCCTCTTGGTGTCTCTTGTCAGAAGTGACTCCTTCTGATAGCAGAGGAAGGAGGCAGCAGACAGAAATGACACTCAGTGCTCTAGATTGAGACAAGTACACACTATAGAGGGATTTGTTTTATTCATATTTCATGCCTGAGGTTTACAACCACTTTAAGAGCTGATTCACACATATGCGGTGCAGATTGAAGCTCAGATTTCACAGCTAATTGACACAGTTCAGCGGTTCCTGTCAGGTTTACATCAGGTTCAGGACAGGATTAGCTCAGGATCTTATCCTGTTCACACATATGCGGTTTAGAAACCGTTCCCATAGAAGTCAATAGCCTGTGATCCGCACCTGAACCTGAAGGCACTGCTCAGAAATTGGACAGGTCTCCTTTTCAAACCGCACTGAATCTGCACTGCCAGTGCACCAGACATACAGTATATGAACAGGCACCATAGGACAAAATGTTTTTTTCACATGTCATGTGGATTGGATGCAGATCATACAGCATCCAATCCGCATATTTGTGAACCGGAACTAAAGTGTTTAACAAGAAAAAAAAAATTAAAGTAATCCCTTCGTCCCGTGCACACACTTGGAACAAGCAGTGCACATTCGTTACACTGCTCTGTGCACATTTCAAATCCCATAGTCCATCTCAGGAGTGAGCAAAAGAGGGTGACCATGTTTCTGCATACAGTGCGATCATGGAGAATGAACATAGCCACCCTCTAATAGTAAGTCAGATCACAGCAGCAAAAAAAAAAAAAAAAAAAATAATTGTAGATTTGGAGGAAGACAAGAGCAATAGAAGAGCTTTTCTGAGTTAAGAATATATATTTTAAATATGTTTTTTTTTTTTTTTAACCATTTCAATACCGGGCAATTTTACCCCTTCCTGCCCAGGCCATTTTTTCACGTTTCAGCGCTCTCACACTTTGAATGACAATTGCGCGGTCATACAACATTGTACCCAAACTAAAATTTTATCATTTTCTTCACACAACTAGAGCTTTCTTTTGGTGGTATTTAATCACCGCTGGGGTTTTTATTTTTTGCTAAATTAACAAAAAAAAGACCAAAAATTTTGAAAAAAAAACACATTTTTCTTTGTTTCTGTTATAAAAGTTTACAAATAAATAATTGTTCTTCATAAATTTAGGCCGAGATGTATTCTGCTACATGTCTTTGGTGAAAATAACCCAAATTAGGATGTATTATTTAGTCTGTAGGAAAGTTATAGAGTTTACAAACTATGGGATAGATCTGAATATTGATCAATCCTGAAGTACTGACAGCCAATCTAATTTCTTGAGGTCCAAGAATGTCAGTCCCCCAAATGTCAGAACAGTACAGATATCCCCCAAATGTCAGGACAGTACAGATATCCCCCAAATGTCAGAACAGTACAGATATCCCCCAAATGTCAGAACGGTACAGATATCCCCCAAATGTCAGGACAGTACAGATATCCCCCAAATGTCAGGACAGTACAGATATCCCCCAAATGTCAGAATAGTACAGATATCCCCCAAATGACCCCTTTTTGCAGAGTAGACAGTCCCCCCACGTACTTCATTAGAGGAATGGCGAGTTTTTTTGAAGTTGTATTTTTTTTGTCATAATTTTTCGGAAAATTAAAAAATTAAAAAAATTATTTTCACTTTTTTTTTTTTACATACTGTCACCAGTGCAGTACAGCGTCATCATATAACTGGCATGGCGGTGAACAGGGACACTGACTGGTGACAGTATGAAAAAAATATATATATATTTTTTTTATTTATTTTTTTTTTTTAATTTTTTATTACATTTTTTTTTTTTTTATTTTTTTTTAAGATTTTTTTTTCAAATTTTACTATGACCAAAGTAGTACAATGTTACCATAGTAACATTGTACTACTTTGGGGAAGTGATCAGTATTTTTTCTTTTTACACAATTTGCTTATAGCAAAGAATTACTTTGCTATAAGCAAGCATTTAGCTGAATGAAATCGATTCATTCAGGTTTTTTTTTGGTTTTTTTTGTTTTTTTTGTGCTTAGCTGTGATTTGGTCACAGCTAATCACATGACATGTGCATGTGATTAGCTGTGACCATTCACAGCTAGACACTAGTATACAATGGATGGCATGAATGAAGCCATCCATTGTATACAACTGTCATGTGACCTGCTGTGATTGGTCACAGCAGGTCACATGGTAGCAGCAACGTGGGCCGGTACTCAGATCTGTCATCGTCCGTTTCCGAGGTACACGGCCGGTGACAGATCGCGCCGCTGCGAGGCTCTGCATTAGCGCCCGGAATGCCGAAGCACTTTTGAAGCCGCCAAACGGCCATTGGCCGGGCGGCTAATGGTTAAACCAGAGTTTAGTGTCACTTTAATATTTTTTTCTTTTTTCATTCCAAATAGCGGGTCAAAAAATGAGAAAGGCGTGTGGAACAAAGTATGAAATCATGTCGCATACTCTTCCTGTGGAGTCACATTTTGCCGTCAGCTTCTGTTTCACAGCACTATTTGCTAATAAATTGGAATATTTTTCGGTTTACAAATGAAAATCCATTGAAAATAATGCCTCGGTTTACACATTTTTGTAGCAATATGAACGGATTAATTGGTTTTCAATGCATTTACAAATTTTTTTTTAATCATGTCCCTGTACAGTACTATGCTTTTAAATTGCACTTTTTTAAGAGTTTTGAACAGATAAGACTTTTTTCGCCTTCTTTCTGACCTCCGGAACGGATTAATTGGTTTTTAATGCATTTACAAATTTTTTTTTTAATCATGTCCCTTTATGCCTTTAAAGTGCACTTTAGAAAGAGTTTTGAACAGATAAAACTTTTTTTTTTTTTTCTGACCTTCAGTATGGATTAATCGGTTTTCAATGCATTTACAAATTAATTTTTAATCATGTCCCTGTACAGTATTTATGCCTTTAAAGTGCACTTTCTAAAGCGCTTTGAACAGATAAAAGACTTTTTTTCTTTTTTCTATTTTTTTTTCTGCCCCCCTCTCCCTCGTTACTTACTTTGATTGGCAGCAGCGGGAACCAATGGCAATGGATTTTTTTTTTATTTTTTGGCTTTTATTAAATGTTTTTATAAGTTTTATTTTTTTTAACCTAGCAAGCTCCATGTGATAGCATTAGGCAGGTTACAGGTGACCGGGATGTTGGATTCTGGATGTAGTTCCGGGCACCGGGCAGGTGTTTTTTTTTTTTTTTTTCTGCCCTTAGCCCTGCTGCAGGCAAGCAGCAGGGCTCAGCTGTCAGCCTCTATACACCCCGTGAGGTTTCCTAGGCTCCACTCCCCTCCCCTTCTTGTGCTCACCCAGAAGTGACGTTACAATGTCAACGTCCACGTTGAGAGATTGTGATGCAATCCCCGGGAATGAATGTAATATGGTGCGATGTTCACTGCATTACATTCAGTGGAGCAGAGGGGAGACATGCAGACATGGATGTCTCATAGAGAAACTGTCACCAAAAATCCTCACATAGGGGACTTTGTCCCCTATGTGATGATGATTAAAAAAGTTTTTTTTTAATTGTAAAAAATGAAAGTTACACCCAAGCACATACCCCCCCCCCCCAAAAAAAAAATATTGAGGCCCCCACATATACGCACGTACAAACCTAAAAGCACACATTGGGGTGCCTACGCATGAGACCGTCGATTGCGATACACATGTCACATATCGCCGCACACGCCAGAATGAGAGCGATAATTCTAGCACCAGAACGCCTCCGTAACACTAAACTGGTGACCTGTAAGGAGCTTTTTAAAGTGTTGACCTATAGAAAGTACAGGGTACTGAAGTTCGACATTTCACGAGCGCGCACACACATTTAGGTTTGACAAGTTGGATGTCCATTTACTCGCTGCAATCTCATCTTTTATATTTTACAAAAAGAAAAGGGTAATTTATTGCTTTTTTGTGCCCTAAAATGAACTTTTTTTTTAATTTTGTGGTAAAATAATGGGTCTCTACTTTCAGAAAATATATCATGTTTGGGGGTTTATATAATCTTCAGGCCTAACAGGTTTTTTTTAAACGTGTGCAAAAACGCAAAAACGGCTCTGGCAGCGAAAGCGATAAAGTATAAGCCTGACACTCCCCTTTCCTGACAAGCAGCCAATCGTTGTTCATCACACTGCAAGGTCTTCCCCCTCCCTGCTAGTCCCTGAGCGCGGTGCTGGAGAGAGGCAGGGAGGAGGAGGAGATAAACAGCGCAATGTTAAAAATATTACACGTCTAAGTCGCCATAAAAGCCTCTTTTGTTTTTAAAATCCCCCCCCCCCCCCCCCCCCGATATTCCTAAAATCACCTCCGATTTAATTATGGTTTTGGTTAACCACTTCAAGTCCGGACACTCTCCCCCTCTTCCTGTCCAGGACAATTTTCAGCTTTCAGCGCTATCACATTTTGAATGACAATTGCGCGGTCATGCAACACTCTACCCATATGAATTTTTTAGTATTTTTCTGAGACAGATAAAACTTTATTTTGGTGGTATTCACTGCTGGAATTTTTATTTTTTTTGCTTACAGTCAGGTCCATAAATATTGGGACATCAACACAATTCTAACATTTTTGGCTCTATACACCACCACAATGGATTTGAAATGAAACGAACAAGATGTGCTTTAACTGCAGACTGTCAGCTTTAATTTAAGGGTATTTACATCCAAATCAGGTGAACGGTGTAGGAATTACAACAGTTTGCATATGTGCCTCCCACTTGTTAAGGGACTAAAAGTAATGGGACAATTTGGCTTCTCAGCTGTACCATTGCCAGGTGTGTGTTTTTCCCTCATTATCCCAATTACAATGAGCAGATAAAAGGTCCAGAGTTAATTTCAAGTGTGCTATTTGCATTTGGAAACTGTTGCTGTCAACCCTCAAGATGAGATCCAAAGAGCTGTCACTATCAGTGAAGCAAGCCATCATTAGGCTGAAAAAACAAAACAAACCCATCAGAGAGATAGCAAAAACATTAGGCGTGGCCAAAACAACTGTTTGGAACATTCTTAAAAAGAAGGGAGGCACCAGTGAGCTCAGCAACACCAAAAGACCCGGAAGACCACGGAAAACAACTGTGGTGGATGAGCGAATAATTATTTCCCTGGTGAAGAAAACACCCTTCACAACAGTTGGCCAGATCAAGAACACTCTCCAGGAGGTAGGTGTATGTGTGTCAAAGTCACCAATCAAGAGAAGACTTCACCAGAGTGAATACAGAGGGTTCACCACAAGATGGAAACCATTGGTGAGCCTCAAAAACAGGAAGGCCAGATTAGAGTTTGCCAAACAACATCTAAAAAAGCTTTCACAGTTCTGGAACAACATCCTATGGACAGATGAGACCGACATCAACTTGTACCAGAGTGATGGGAAGAGAAGAGGATGGAGAAGGAAAGGAACTGCTCATGATCCTAAGCATACCACCTCATCAGTGAAGCATGGTGGTGGTAGTGTCATGGCGTGGGCATGTATGGCTGCCAATGGAACTGCTTCTCTTGTATGTATTGATGATGTGACTGCTGACAAAAGCAGCCGGATGAATTCTGAAGTGTTTCGGGAATATTATCTGCTCATATTCAGCCAAATGCTTCACAACTCATTGGACGCTTCACAGTGCAGATGGACAATGACCCAAAGCAGACTGCAAAAGCAACCAAAGAGTTTTTTAAGGGAAAGAAGTGGAATGTTATGCAATGGCCAAGTCCATCACCTGACCTGAATCCGATTGAGCATTTCACTTGCTGAAGACAAAACTGAAGGGAAAATGCCCCAAGAACAAGCAGGAACTGAAGACAGTTGCAGTAGAGGCCTGGCAGAGCATCACCAGGGATGAAACCCAGCGTCTGGGGATGTCTATGCGTTCCAGACTTCAGGCTGTAATTGACTGCAAAGGATTTGCAACCAAGTATTAAAAAGTGAAAGTTTGATTTATGATTATTATTCTGTCCCATTACATTTTGGTCCCTTAACAAGTGGGAGGCACATATGCAAACTGTTGTAATTCCTACACCGTTCACCTGATTTAGATGTAAATATCCTCAAATTAAAGCTGACAGTCTGCAATTAAAACACATCTTGTTTGTTTCATTTCAAATCCATTGTGGTGGTGTATAGAGCCAAAAATGTTAGAATTGTGTCGATGTCCCAATATTTATGGACCTGACTGTATATAAATGAAAATGTCTAAAAAAAAAATTTTAAAGATGTTTTTCTTATAAAATTTTGCAAATAAATAATCTTTCTTCATAAATCTTGGCCAAAATTTATTCAGTTATCTTTTTAGTAAAAAAAAAAATAACCCAAATAAGTTTATAACCAAAAAATGTATAATTTTTACTTAATTTTTTTATAGTATTATTTATTTAAATTTTTAAACTACTGTCACCCTAGCAGTACAGTGTCACCATGGTGACACTGTACTGCTTGTAGAGGGTAATGAAGATTTTTTTTTTTTTTTTTTTTTTTTCGCTCATTGCTTTTACACTCATAAAGGCTGTAAAAGCAATAATTTCTCCTTCTCTCTGGCTGCATTCTTGCAGCCATTGAGAAATACTGTGTGAGCTGTGAATGGTCACAGCTTGTCACATGGTACAAGGCTGCTGTGAATAGCCCTGTACCAAGTGACCTCTGTGATCATTCACAGATTTCACACGTAGTAAGCAATGATGTCAGAAGTGACATCTTGCTTACACCTATTCATGTGATCACTGATAGGCTAATCAGTGATCACATGATCGGGACCTCGCACAGAGGTCCCGTACAGCAATCGGTGTTCCGCTGTGCCCTCCGGACACAGCGGGCATCGGATCGCGGTACCGAGCGCGCACAGGCAGTGAATGCGGGGGCCATTTATAGACAGCCATCCGCTTCGGCACATGCTCCCGTCCAGCCCTGTACCATGTGATCTCTGTTATCATTCACAGATTTCACAAGTAGTAAGCAATGATGTCAGAAGTGAAATCTTGCTTACACCTATTCATGTGATCACTGAATGGCCAATCAGTGATCACATGATTGGGACCCACACAGAGGTCCCGTACAGCGATCGGTGTTCCGCTGTGTCCACCAGATCGGAGAACACAGCGGGCACCAGATCGCGGTGCCGCGCGCTCCCAGGGAGCGCACACAATCCAAAATGGCAGGCACCGTTTATGAACAGCAACCCGCCTCTGCACTGCCACCGTCTTGCCGTTTATATACAGTGGCCGGACGGGAAGTAGTTCACAGAAATACTGTGTGAGCTGTGATTGGTCACAGCTTGTCACATGGTAGAAGGCTGTTGTGAATAGCCCTGTACCATGTGGTGATCTCTGTCATCATTCACAGATTTCACACACGTAATAAGCAATGATGTCAGAAGTGACTTACACCTATTCATGTGATCACTGCTTGGCCAATCAGTGATCACATGATCGGGACCTCGCACAGAGGTCCCGTACAGCGATCGGACATGGCAGGGCACCGGATCGTGGTGCCGTGGGAGCACGCACAATCCAAAATGGCGGACGCTGTTTATGAACGGCCTCCCGCTCCTGCACTGCCACCGTCCGGCCATTTATATACAGGAAAAAAATAATTTTTTTTATCTGGACAAGTAGATTGTCATGCGGGACAAGTAGATTGGGGCCCCGATTTGGTCCCTGGACAAGTAGTTTTTTCAGACATTTCCACACCCATCTGATCTTTATGGATACATCAGCTGCAGCTATGATATTGCAATAAGCACTTGCTGACAGGACGTTTATATACATCTCTCAGTCAGCAAGTAGTCAGGTGGGGCTGCTTCTTCCAATCAGTGGTGAGCAATCATCACTCCTGTACAGCGAAAGCTGCTTCTTTATTTTAACAAATGCTGGGCAGTGGATTTTTGCTATTTTGAGTAAGTAAGTTGGAGTTGTGCTTTAACTATTGTCCAGTTTCTTTGCCAGTAACAGAGTACACTCTGCCGTTTAAGTGGTTGTAAACCCTTCCATATACCTGCTGAAGGGACTGGCCTCAGGTGATACACAGAGATTAAACAAATCCTCCTATATAAGTTGTGCCTGCTTATCTGCAGCCCTTTCTTCTCTAGAGCCCTTCAAAGTCCACACTTTACACCGTATTTCTGAGCTCCAGAATGAAGGGAGTAGAGATCTGACATCACACACTGCACAGCATAGAGCAGGCAGCTGAGTGTAATCTGAAATCTGAGTGGAGGAAAAGGACACACACCCCTCCCTCTACACATTCTCGTGGGCTTTCCATCACCTGCTGTGTGCTGGAGGGAGGGGGCCATTTTTAAGGATTGCTTGGCGTTACCATAGACCGCAGGTGTCAAACTGGTGGCCCTCCAGCTGTTGAGGAAGTACAAGGCCCATGAGGCATTGCAAGGCTGACCGTTACAAGCATGACTCCCACAGACAGAGGCATGATGTGACTTGTACTTCCGCAACAACTGGAGGGCCGTCAGTTTGACACCCCTGCCATAGACGGTCAGAAAAGACTCAGCAGAGGAATGAGAGAACAGACATAAATCTCACTCAGTGCTTTGGATTGAGGCAAGTACACACTATAGTGGGATTTGCTTTGTTCATTTGAGGGGTTTACAACCACTTTAATGAGTACTGAATCAGAATGATGAGAGAACGCCTTGTGAAAATATCTTCTCTAATCTGTTTTATACTCAGTGTCTGAATCCGAAAGCTCAAAGGGCAGTAGAGATGGCCTCCCACAGCTGCTGAGCCCTGTTTCCGAAAAAGTCACCAGGCCTATAGTTCGAAAAGACGGCAAAGTAGAGAGCGCGGCTGACGCGGTTATAGACTGTAAGTAGACATTGACGTATTATGATGTTTTTGGAATTGCATACAGGCTACAAAGGCCTGGACAACAAATCCATCCATGATATCATTTTATTAGGTTTGCTTTTTAGTAACCAAGCTCTTTTGACTGTACTCCAGTGGATCACAGGAGTGCAGTCATTCTGACCCCGACCGCTGGCGGGGAACAGATGCAGCATTAGACCAATGCTGCATCCACATAGGTAAGTATAATTTGGGGGGGGGGGGGGGGGGGGGGACCCACACTTCTCTTTTTAAAAAAAAAAAAAACTACCATCACTTTATTTAAGCCATTTAATGCACAGGCATCATGTGAGATGAATGAGGGCTACTAATGTTTTGGAAACGCTAGTTGCCTAGGTAATTTGCTGACCTGCAGGCTTCAAAACTTGGATTCACTGACAATGAGCAGGTCTGCAGTTCAGGAAAGTCAGCAAAAAAGTCAGCCGTCCCTTTCTTTATACTTGTTCTGGATCAGTGGCTCAAAGTGTTAAAAGAAAGAGGAGCAGCATGACAGCCAAACCGCTTTCTCAGATGGGAGGGGTCAGCAGTGGCAGGATCCGTATTTTGTCATGACAAAAACTGTTAGGCTGCTTTCACACTGAGGAGTGTTTGAAGCGTTTTTTGCATTAAAAAAAAAACGCCTGAAAAGATCAAGAAAACTGCTTCCCTATGTATATTATGTATGTTTTCACACTGAGGTGCGGTGTAAAAACTCCCTGCTTGCAGCATCTTTGAGGCATGTTTGGGGAGTTAAAAAAAAACTCCTCAAAGACGCCTCTTCCCATTGAAATGAATAGTAATCGCCTCAAAAATGCTCCAAAAACGTAGGAAGGTGTGGCTGTTTCAGCTGTCAGCGGGGTTCCCTACTGACAGCTGAATGTAAAAGAATTGTCGGCAATTAAAAAATAATTTTAAAAACCGGCATGGGGTCCCCCCCTCCATCCATCTGAAATCCACACCAAAAAAAATAGCATGGGGTCCCCCCCCAAAATCCATACCAGACCTTTATCAGAGCATATTAGACAATATGGAAACGGAGGGGGGTGTGACAAGCGAGCACACCACCCAAAGGAAAGGGGTTACTTAAAGATCCACGCGGAGTAATATAGGTTCAATAATTACAAAGAATACTTTATTTGATCACATAGATCATATGGAGGTTAAGCATAAGCACGGTGAACATATCAGACAACTAAAATCCCCTTTAGCAAAGCACCTGGACGTCCCCATTCATATCTGGGTAATTTTTGCACATAGGGAACTATATAAGGCAATAAAAAACTGTGTAGCTCTATGATCCTAGTTTCCATATACTTCAGGCTTGTTTTTTAGAATTCGCCTTGTATTCTTCATATGTATTCTTGATATAAGCCAGGATGAGTGGAATAACTTCCTGGTAAATGGAAACTGGAACACAAAAAGGTATAGTGATAGAGAGGTTTGACTAGCACCTTGAGTTTTTACATCATAAGCTGCCCTATGCAAAAGTAAATTAACAATTATCTTTACCTTCTCAGTAACTTGGCTATCATACCAGCAGAATTTCAAATGTAGAGACTTCCTGGGTAACCCCCCCTTTGAAATAAAGTCCACAGTAACAAGTGATTCATCAATGAAGATCAAGAAGACTCACGTCAACTTGAAATAAGATCAGGTCCTTCCTCTATTCGTTGGATTCTTGTAACTTTATCAGAGCATGCAACCCAGCAGGTGAGGAACTACAGTTTTTTTTTGGAGGGGGGGTGGACAAGCGAGCACCCTCACCTCTCTTGAATCATACCAGGCCACATGCCCTCAACATGGGGCTCCCCCCCCCCCCCCCCCAAAGCACCTTGTCCCTATGTTGGTGGGGACAAGAGCCTCTTCCCCACAACCCTGGGCTGTGGTGGGGGTCTGCGGGCGGAGGGTTTATCAGAATCTGGAAGCCCCATGTTTTGGGGTGGGGGAGCCCCCTCCACCCCTAAGCACAACCCCCCATGTTGAGGGCATGTGGCCTGGTATGGTTCAGATGGGGGGTGATCGCTCATCCCCCACCCCCCCCCTTGCTGATCTGCTGAGCTGCATGCTCAGATAAGGGTCTGGTATGGATTTTGGGGGGGAACCCACACCATTTTTTTTTCTTTTGCCATGGGGGTTCCCCTCAAAATCCATACCAGACCCAAAGGGCATGGTTTGGGTGGAGGGGGGGTCCCGCACTCCTATTTTTTTAAAATTATCTTTTAATTGCCGGCAATTCTTTATTTCACATTCAGCTGTCAGTGGGGAACCCCGCTGACAGCTGAAACATTAACGCATGGTTTTCACTACTAAAATACTGCATGACTTGATAAAATAACTCATGCGATAATTTAGTAGCCTTGTTTTAGTGAATTCAAACGTGCAGATATGCCAATTTGAGCTACAAAAGTAAGTCACATGTCCAGGATGTTCCGCCGCTTCAAAAACGCTAGTCATTTTTCAAGCGTTTTTGAGGTGAACCAGTGTGAAAGCAAACTTAAAGTGAACCTATGAGTGGCACTGTAAATTGGCAGCTGCTCTGTTCATTGAAATCTTCCATCCCGCTTCCTGCAGTTGTGGTCTTCCAGTGCTATGGGGGGCTAATATTGGCAGCTTCAGTTCTCACAGGCACTTGTAAAAAGTGCCGACTGTGCCCACCCTTTCTGTAGTGAGTATTTTCTCTGCCTCATATAAGAATAAAAATATACAAAGGGCCTATAGATCAATGCGTGGCGTGCTCAACTCATTTCATCTTGGGAGGTGTCCCAGAATTTTTCTCAGCCCCCTATGGCAATCCTGTCACTGGCAAGTTGTCACCATCACTTACAAGTTTGGGATGGCCTTACTTGTACAATAAGGCCTCTTTCACACACAGTGAACTCCATTCCGATGAGCAGGGGATCAGCTCCCAGATTCCCTTCTGATCAGCTCCCAGATTCCCTTCTGATCAGCTCCCAGATTCCCTTCTGATCAGCTCCCAGATTCCCTTCTGATCAGCTCCCAGATTCCCTTCTGATCAGCTCCCAGATTCCCTTCTGATCAGCTCCCAGATTCCCTTCTGTTCAGCTCCCAGATTCCCTTCTGTTCAGCTCCCAGATTCCCTTCTGTTCAGCTCCCAGATTCCCTTCTGTTCAGCTCCCAGATTCCCTGCTGATCAGCTCCCAGATTCCCTTCTGACCCGCTCACAGATTCCCTGCTGATCAGTTCCCAGATTCCCTTCTGATCAGTTCCCAGATTCCCTTCTGATCAGCTGCCAGATTCCCTGCTGACCCGCTGCCAGATTCCCTGCTGACCCGCTCCCAGATTCCCTGCTGACCCGCTCCCAGATTCCCTGCTGACCCGCTCACAGATTCCCTGCTGACCCGCTCACAGATTCCCTGCTGACCCGCTCACAGATTCCCTGCTGACCCGCTCACAGATTCCCTGCTGACCGCTCACAGATTCCCTGCTGACCCGCTCACAGATTCCCTGCTGACCCGCTCACAGATTCCCTGCTGACCCGCTCACAGATTCCCTGCTGACCCGCTCACAGATTCCCTGCTGACCCGCTCACAGATTCCCTGCTGACCCGCTCACAGATTCCCTGCTGACCCGCTCACAGATTCCCTGCTGATCAGCTGCCAGATTCCTGCTGATCAGCTGCCAGATTCCCTTCTGATCAGCTGCCAGATTTCCTTCTGATCAGCTGCCAGATTCCCTTCTGATCAGCTGCCAGATTCCCTTCTGATCAGCTGCCAGATTCCCTTCTGATCAGCTGCCAGATTCCCTTCTGATCAGCTGCCAGATTCCCCTTCTGATCAGCTGCCAGATTCCCTTCTGATCAGCTGCCAGATTCCCTTCTGATCAGCTGCCAGATTCCCTTCTGATCAGCTGCCAGATTCCCTTCTGATCAGGTCCCAGATTCCCTGCATCAGTCCCAGATTCTTGCTGATCAGCTGCCAGACACCTGCTGATCCGACAGATTCCCCGCTGATCCGCTCACAGATTCCCTGCTGATCCGCTCACAGATTTCCTGCTGATCCGCTCACAGATTTCCTGCTGATCCGCTCACAGATTTCCTGCTGATCCGCTCACAGATTTCCTGCTGATCCGCTCACAGATTTCCTGCTGATCAGAGCAGAGCAGGCAGATGACAGGTCTGTGACAACTCAATTTGCAGAGCGGACACTGACAGAGCCCGCTATGCTCTATGGGCAGCAGATGTAAACAGACTTCACTGTCTATTTACCCCGACTACCTCCGATCCAATCAACCTACATGGAAGAGAACGGATCCCTTTCCATTTGTTTTTAGCGAACCGGATTGCATCGGAGGTAGGCGGGTGTAAACGAACTTGTGTCCATAGGGATGAATGGACCGTCTGGTCAGCTTCGCCTGAAAAACTAACAGGCAAAATTTGATTGGAAGGGTCGTGTGAAAGGGGCCTAAGACACACCTACTGCATAAAGACACCCACAAGAGGTCCAACCTTTTTCTGTCTTCATTTCAGGTAACCGGGCAGGTCTTCTTTTTGCACCATGCTTTGAGGACACTAGAGAACGTGAAATATACCAAAGCTGGAGTTTAAGAAGGAGACACAAGAGTGCTATGGAACCTGCCTTGAAAAGTCAGTTAGAATGGGAATCGAGGAATAGGCACTACAGTGGAGAAAATCTTGCGGTGCTGTTGGTTGGCGGGAATGCCGGACAAACGGAATCTGGAAAAATGCTGGACAAATTGGGTGCTGATGCAAAAATACTTAGTGGGGCTTTCAAGAAGAGTATCCCACGCCCAAAGACTTTGGACATCAAAAGCTCTGTGAGCAAGGACACCACCGGGGTGACCAAGCAGTGGAGTGACGATGACTCTCCGGTTGGAGAAGAAGCGTACAATGACAAAGTAGACTCCCCGGTGATTTTTGACCTAGAAGATCTGGACAATGACACTGTTGAAAGCAAGCCAGTCAACACAAGTGACCCGAAGGCACAGCTGAGAGAGAGGAGCATGAGTACAAACTCATCTACATCCACATTTGTTGGCAAGCCTGTGGAAAAGACAGATGTAAAAGTTGGATTAGATCCTCTGTCAATGCTGGCAGCTGAAACTGGCCAGGAAGAGGAAACTGAAGAGGTGGTGGATAACAAAGTTCTTCTGACACCATCTGCTAAAAGGGACCTGGCAGAAGAAATAGAGATGTACATGAATATGAGCAGTCCGTTGACTAGCAGAGCCCCCAGCATGGACTTGCAGAGAAACGCTTCTGACCAGTACAAAACCTCTAAATCTATACCTCTCTGCCGGCGGTCCAGCCTCCCCTCAACACCCCCACAAGCACCTAGATTAGTAAAGTCAAAAACGTACCACGCAAAGCATGAGGAGCGACACCGAGGCCGGCTCTGGTCCTCTCCGGGATATGTTGGCAGCAGTCCACAGAGAGAACAACCTCCAGACTCGGCCCTAGACTTGATGTCTCCAACATCCTTTAACTTCGATGCACTCCTCACGCCTAAGCTGGATGTGTTGAAGACCAGTATGTTCTCCGCTGGAAAAGGTGTCGCTGAGAAAGCCACAAAGTGGTACTCAAAGATCACAAACTATGCTGGACCCATAAAAGTGAGTTTTGTCATCTGTAGGTTTTATTCTATTTCTAGTCTGGACTAACACTTAGTTTTTTTTTTTTAATGAGCTGTTACAGGTTACTTTTAGATTTTATCTCTTTATATAATTAATTTGGATAATTTATCGATAACCTATCGTTCCAAGTAAATTTAAAAATGGAATTCCAGGTATAGGTATTTTAGAACATTGAATATGCAGCGCTAGATGTTATATGAAACCATGATTAATTAATAATAAAACGAGATTGATATAGTCCCAAATAAAGAGTCCTCAAAGACAAAATTAGTATATGTCAAAAATGCTCCATAAAGTGATCAAGAAGTCCACCAGGTGGCAAAACTGGTCAGGTGAGAAAATAGCAAATTCCTTGTAGTAATGGTTTTATAATGTGCTTACCAGAACTACATACAAAATGCGCGTTGTATGTATATACTCTGTAGAAGACATCAGGGTCTGGTCACCGGTATGATGTCATCAGAACGCCTTAGCAGACTTTCAGAGATGATATTTAGTCACGCTCCCGGTCCAGCTCAGGACTCACCAATGGGTCCACCGTCGCTCAGACACTAGATGTCCATCCACCTTAAGGAGGCAAGCCGGTCGGTCTTCAGCTCTGTGTACTGGAATGGCTTGTTTCCTGGGGTTTTCTTTGTGGTTCTGATGTGCAAATTTTTAAGAATATCCGAAAAATCCTACCCAATTCCATCAATATCAATAAGGTGTACAAACCCCTGACTACCTAAGGCTTGCCTCCTTAAGGTGGATGGACATCTAGGGGTTTATTTACTAAAGCTGGAGAGTCCAAAATCAGACTCCCTTCTGCATAGAAACCAATCAGCTTCCAGGTTTCATTGCCAAAGCTTCATTGAACAAGCTGAGGTTAGAAGCTGATTGGTTTCTATGCAGAAGGGAGTCTGATTTTGGACTCTCCAGCTTTAGTAAATAAACCCCCTAGTGTCTGAGCGATGATGGACCCATTGGTGAGTCCTGAGCTGGACCGGGAGCGTGACTAAATATCATCTCTGAGAGTCTGCTAAGGCGTTCTGATGACATCATACCGGTGACCAGACCCTGATGTCTTCTACAGAGTATATACATACAACGCGCATTTTGTATGTAGTTCTGGTAAGCACATTATAAAACCATTACTACAAGGAATTTGCTATTTTCTCACCTGACCAGTTTTGCCACCTGGTGGACTTCTTGATCACTTTATGGAGCATTTCTGACATATACTAATTTTGTCTTTGAGGACTCTTTATTTGGGACTATATCAATCTCGTTTTATTATTAATTAATCATGGTTTCATATAACATCTAGCGCTGCATATTCAATGTTTTAAATCTGTTACTGAGGTGCTGAGGTATACCTTTTATGCTAGCAGCTTGTCTTTTTATTTTCACTTTTTCTACCTAACTAATTCGGTTGCGCTCATTCAATTTGTTTTATTTACATAGGTATTTTATACATAGTTACATTCCAACTCAATACAATACCCCTCGTGTATTTTATTGTATTGTTATTGTACTGTCTCATTGTAATATACAGCGCTGAGCAAACTGTTGGCGCTCTATAAATACTGTATAATAATAATAATACACAGCCGCAAAAAAAAATTACACAGCTACAAAAAAACCTGCAACACTAAATATATATTTTAACCCCTTCATGCCTAACGGTAAAACAAATCTAAATGCCTAAGAACAATTTTGCAATGTTGACATGTGTTAGTAAAACCGTCCATATCATCACAACTACTTTGTACATCCAGGTGAATTACACCTTTTTTTTTCAGGACAAATTGGACTTGCATTTGGTGGTAAATGGTAATGGATACCTCCTGTTTTTTTTGTTGTTTTTTTTTCTTTTTATCAAAGGAAAACTGGCCCAAAATAGTAAAAAAAAAAGTGTTTTTTTTTTTTTTTAAATTTAGCTGTGTGTTTCTTGTTACTACCATAACCTACCACCAAAGAACAACCAAAAATACATTTTACAGCTCTTGACGATCGCAGCGATACCATATATATATGTATGTTATTTGTACCCATAGTACAGCCCAGAAACAATAGTGTGCGTTTTGTTTTTTTTTTTACCTAAAACACACTGACACTGATACCAATTTGTTTTTGTTTTTTTAAATCCTGCCCTTTTGACCCTGACCTTTGACCCTGACTTTGACCCAAACACTTACCCTGGCACTGAACTAGATCAAACCTTCATCTAGGTATTTTTTCTTGTATTTTTTAATATTTATTTTATTTATCTCTTTTTTTTTTGTTTTTTTTACAAACATTTTTTTTCCCTCTATGCCAGGAGTTAGTGAGATACAATGTACAAAATCTCTCTCCTCCATTCATAGAGAGAAAAAAACAAGGGGGCCAGGCTGTACAGTGATTGATCACTGTGATAGCCAATCAGAGGCTACTACAGCAATCATGTGACCCAGAATCGGGAGTCCTGGGACCCAGGGCTCTCAGTGACACCCTGGTCTTTTTGCTGGGAGCGCACTGTGCGGCCCGCTCCCAGCAGAAAGACAGGTACGCAAATATGCGACCCCACGGAACAAAGCCCAGTTCTGTGAGGCCGCATATTTGTGTTACTTCGGCGTCGGGTTAACCACCTCCTGCCCGGGCGATTATAATAATTCAGCTGGATAGGACCACCATTATTCCAGGAGGACGTTGTATAATGTCCTCCCGCTCGTGCCCTAGGGGGCACACAGCGGCTCGATCTGTCATTCACTGTGTCCAGTGGAAGACTGATCATTGTACCAGGCTGGCCCCGGTACTATGTGGTCCCTGTGACCAATCACAGCAATCACATACAAGTTGTACACAGTGGCTTTCATTTATCGCTGTTCATTGTGTACTGCTATCACAATAGTACACAATGGCACATGAATGGATGCCATTCATAAAAATGTCTGCTTATAAAAGGAATAAGATCATCACCGCAATAAGCAATCATACCAAAAAAAAAATCCTGATCTCCTCCCCAGAGCAGTACAGTGTCACTATGGTGACACTGTAGTGCTCTGGTCACAGTATATGTAAAAGATGTAAAAAAAAAAATAAAAATTTTCAATTATTATAAAGTTTTGGGGGTTTTTTTGGGGGGGGAGGGGTTTGTTTTTTGTTAATTACGGTCACCAGTCAGTGCCCCTGATCACAGTCACACTAGTCATTATGATAACACTGTTCTGCACCGGTGACAGTATGTGAAAAAAATTGGTGGAAAAAAAAATGTTTTAATTAAATTCTTCATTTTCAAAAAAAATTGTGACAAAAAGTTACAACTTAACGACTCACCATGCCCCTTTCTAACTAACTTTGGGGTGTCTACTTTCTAAAAAGAGGTCATTTGGGGATTATTTATACTGTCCTGATGTTTTTGGGCCTAAAGAAATGAGACAAGCCATCAGTACATCAGGTGTGATCAATTTGCATATATATATTTATATATATACATATATATATATACATACATACATACATACATATACATACATATATTATTGCGTAAAGTAAGTATTGAACACGTCACCATTTTTCTCAGTAAATATATTTCTAAAGGTGCTATTGACATGAAATGAAATTATGTTCAGAAATTAAGTTGTGTAATAAAATGAATGACACCGGGAAAAAGTATTGAATACATGAAGAAAGGGAGCTGCCAAAAGGCATGGAAAGCCAAGATGCCAGCTGAAATCTATCAGTAATTAGAAATCCTGCCCCTTGTCAGTGCAAATAAATATCAACTGGTTCAGTCTCAACTGATGGTCTATAAAAAAGGTGTCTCATTACCAAGGTGTCACACAAGAAACATCTCATGATGGGTAAAAGCAAAGAGCTCTTTCAAGACCTTTGCAACCTTATTGTTGCAAAACACACTGATGGCATTGGTTACAGAAGGATTTCTAAACTTCTGAATGTTCCAGTGAGCATTGTTGGAGTCATAAATCGGAAGTGGAAAGAATATAATTTCATCATAAACCGGCCACGACCAGGTGCTCCTCACAAAATTTCTGACAGAGGAGTGAAACGAATTATCAGTAGAGTTGTCCAAGAGCCAAGGACCAGTTGTGGAGAGCTTCAGAAAGACCTGGAATTAACAGGTACAATTGTTTTAAAGAAAACAATAAGTAATGCACTCAACCACCATGGCCTGTATGCACGTCACCACGCAAGACTCCATTGCTGAAGAAGAAGCATGTTGAAGCGCGTTTGAAGTTTGCTGCACAACATTGAGGCAAGCCTGTGAAATCCTGGAAGAATATTGTCTGGTCAGATGAGACTAAAATTGAACTCTTTGGATGCCATAATACACACCATGTTTGGAGGTCACATGGCACTGCACACCATCCCAAAAACACCATCCCAACAGTGAAGCATGGCGGTGGGAACATCATGGAGTGGGGCTGTTTTTTCAGCATACGGTGCACTCAAACTTCATATCAGTGAAGGAAAGATGAGTGGAAAAATAGACCAAGACATTCTTGATAAAAATCTGCAGCCATCTACCAGGATGATGAAGATAAAATGAGGGGCAGACATTTCAGCAAGACAATCCCAAACACAAAGCCAAGGAAACTCTCAATTGGTTTCAAAGAAAGAAAATAAAGCCGCTAGAATGGCCCAGCCAATCACCTGACTTGAATCCAATAGAAAATCTATGGAAAGAACTAAAGATCAGAGTTCATAGAAGAGGCTCACAGAACCTTCAAGATTTGAAGACTGTGTGGAAGAATGGACCAAAATCACACCCGAGCAGTGCATGCCGCTAGTTTCTCCATACGGGAGGCATCTTGAAGCGGTTAGTACCAACAAGGGATTTTGTAGGAAGTATTAAAAAAAAATTCAGTTAGCGTGTTCAATACTTTTTCCCTGTGTCATTCCATTTTATTACATATAACTTAATTTATGAATGTATTTGTTTTGGTTTCTTTGTATGTACGGGTTGTTACCAACATGTGGTGAAAATGTCATGCCAATGGCACCTTTAGAAATATATTTACTGAGAAAGATGGTGACGTGTTCAATACTTATTTTACCCGCTGTATATATTCCATAGTTTGTTGAACTCTATAACTTTCCTACAGACTAAGGGCTCATGTACACGGGGTGTTTGGAAAACTCTTCTGAACGATGGAAACTGACTGCTGGAAACCGTAGGTTAAAAAACGACAGTTTAGCCGCGTTTGCATACCGCGTTTATGCTCGTTTATGTGCAATTGCTTTTAGAAGCGTTTTTAAAAGATAACCTCAGAATGCACTGAAAAACAGTAAAAAATTAACTATTTCAGACATTTTGAGAGGAATAGAGAGAGCAGAAGCAGAGAGAGCAGTATGTGTGGAGATGACCGGTCTTTTCTGGTTGTATTCACACTATGGATCCCATCATGAGCATAATGCGGCGCTTTCTACCATTTTTTCATTCACGCGAAACCTGAAACTGACTGCGCTGGTGCACCGGGTCCATTAGAATACATGGAAAATGCTTTGCATGCATTTCTGATGAGGAAAAAAGGCTCCGGACAGCATCTGGACATGGAACAGTTAAAAAGCGCTTCTAAACGCAAATGCTTATAAACGCAGTTAACTGTGTTTACAAGCGTTTGAGCCAGTAAAATCTACTCCTGAATGCAAGTTTGGTGCGTTCAAAAAAAAACGACTGTAAACTCAACTACCTGTAAAGGACGATGTGTACATGAACACATAGGAGAACATTAGGGGGAGTTCAGGGGCTGCTGAAAAAACGCTGAACAGCTCCTAAACGTCAGTTTAGCAGCTGCAGTGTACCCTAAATAATATACACGGTTTTGGATTATTTTTTACCAAAGAGATGTAGCAGAATACATTTTGGTCTAAATTTATGAAGAAATTTTATTTATTTCAACAATTTTATAACAGAAACTTACAAAACTTTTTTTTTTTTTTTTTTCAAAATGTTTAGTATTTTTTAATTTCTATACCCAAAAAAAACCCATTGGTGATTAAATACCACCAAAAGAAAGCTCTATCGGTCTCAAAAAGAAATGTCATACAGTTGCAGTGCTGAATGACTGCGCAATGGTCCTGGTTCAGATCTCTGCGGGTGGTGTCGCTGTGGATCCGCACGAGAATCCGTGCAGCCGCACCACCCACACAGAGAATTGCGGGCGGGTTCCATTATTTCTAATGGCACGCCGCCTGCACTGGGAAACGCAACCGTACTGGGAACCGAGGTTCCTGTGCGGGCTGCGTTTTCCAAAGGAACCGGATATCGTATGTACTCTCCAGAGCCTCAGGATATGCACAGCCAAAAGGGAAGCCAAGGGTACCAGGACAGCGACAACCAAAGGAAATGCTTCAGGGGTGCAGCCCTCCTCAGACGGGGAAATCAGCCACTGGATAGAGAGAAAACAGGTGGCGCACACACCTAGTGCATTATCCAAGGTTTATTGTAGGAGTGAAAGAATAATAAAAACATACTCGCAGACGAAGCATGTATCTAAAAAGCATAGAAAAATGACAATGGCCACAACGGCAGGCAAGGTGTTCTCACTGTCAGTGCGGTCAAATGGCTGACGCGTTTCAGGGACGAATCCCTTTCCTCAGAGCTGATGACCAACCTGTGGGGAAATAGCTGCCATTTTTCTATGCTTTTTAGATACATGCTTCGTCTGTGAGTATGTTTTTATTATTTAATTCCTACAATAAACCTTGGATAATGCACTAGGTCTCTGCGTTTTCCAAAGGGACTTCTTTCCCTTATGTGTCACGGGGCACTGGAGTCCATTCAAATGAATGGGCTCTCGTGCCCGAGCAAAACGCGGCCCGCATGGCCGCATATTTATTTATTTATTTCAGGTACTTATATAGCGCCGTCAGTTTACGCAGCGTTTTACATATATATTGTACATTCACATCAGTCCCCGCCCCTGAGGAGTGTAAAATCTAAGGTCCCTAACTCACATTCATACATACATAGGGACAATTTAGAGAGAGGCCAATTAACCTACCAGCATGTCTTTGGAATGTGGGAGGAAACCGGAGTACCTGGAGGAAACCCACGCAGGCACAGGGAGAACATACAAACTCCAGGCAGGTGGTGCCATGGTTGGGATTCGAACCAACGACCCCGAGTACTGCCAGGCGGAAGTGCTAACCATTTAGCCACTGTGCTGCCCATTATATAGGGGCAGCACAGTATGTATACACACACACACAATGTTGTCAAAAGTATTGGGCCGCCGGCTTTTCCACACACATGAACTTTAATGGCATCCCAGTCTTAGTCCATATGGTTCAATATTGAGTTGGCCCCGCCCTTTGCAGCTATATCAGCATCGCATAGGTGTGAACCGGGGGTCAGAGTGTGAGAGCGCTGAAAGCTGCAAATTATCCTGGGCAGGAAGGGGGTGAGAGCGTCTGATATTGAAGTGGTTAAAATATGTATTTAGTGTTACAGGTTTTTTTTTTTCGTGGCTAATTCCGCTCTCCAGGATTAAAAGGGATTGTGTATTGTCTTGAGTTGGAATGTAACTATGTGTGATATATCCATACCTGGAATTCTGGAAGTATTAGTTTTACAGTGCGCCACTGTTGGTTTAAAAGGATTTGTGTTTTTTTTTTTTTTCTTGAGTTGGAATAAGTCATTTTTTTATAGTTAGAATACTTAATGCCTGACAGCTTCTTGTACTTTCTTTAATTTTATGATGACCAGGTCCATCCTCAATTCTTCAACTGCATTTCTAGACATGTTTAACCATTTGCCGCCCGCCCTATGGCCGAATGGCGGCTGGCAAATGTCATCAGCGTTCCAGGTGGACGCCATATGGCGTCCTCCCGCACATGCGCAGATTGCGCTCCTGCAGAGCTGCGCAGCGGCGTGATCTGTCACCGGCCGTGTTCCTCGGACACGGCCAATGACAGATCTGAGTATCGGCCCCCATTACTAGCCCTGACAATAATAATCTCTCATCCTACTGTACCATACTACAAGTACACATATGGTCCCTTCAGTAGTTTGGTGCTAACTAGTGACTCCCTAAGACTGTTAACATACTGCAAGCCCACGGTTCATGGATCTTTTAAATGTATAGATATGAAGTCTATCATATCTTTATATATTTGTTGTATGTATATTATTCTATATGGTTACACCGAATATATACATCTTCCATACAGGGTCCCGTCACATATGCTGCTATTACCATTCACCCTATTAAGAAGCAAAACCAAAAACCAAAAATAATAGATTGCTTTAGGTTTAAGGTGCAAGTGATGGCCTTGTATGCTGGATCATAGTATCCTAATATTAGACTCTCTCACTATCAGTAGTACTATCATTGGATCATTTTAATGTCTTTTATCAGTACTAGGGTGCTTAACCATTAGCCGCCCGGCCAATGGCCGTTTGGCGGCTTGAAAAGCGCTGCAGCTTTCCGGGTGCACGCCATTTGGCGTGCTCCTGCACATGCGCCGTTTGCGCTATTGCAGAGCGGCGCAGCAGCGGGATCTGTCACCGGCCGTGCACCTCGGACACGGCCGATGACAGATCCGAGTACCGGCTCCCGTTGCCGGTACCATGTGACCTGCCGCGACCAATCACAGCAGGTCACATGACAGTTGTATACAATGGATGGCTTCATTCATGATGCCATCCATTGTATACTAGTGCCTAGCTGTGAATGGTCACAGCTAATCACATGCACATGTCATGTGATTAGCTGTGACCAAATCACAGCTAAGCACAAAAAAAAAAAAAAGCTGAATGAATCGATTTCATTCAGCTAAATGCTTGCTTATAGCAAAGTAATTCTTTGCTATAAGCAAATTGTGTAAAAAAAAAAAAAAAAAAAAAAAAAAAAAAATACTGATCACTTCCCCAAAGTAGTACAATGTTACTATGGTAACATTGTACTATTTTGGTCATAGTAAAATATGAAAAAAAATCTTAAAAAAAAATAAAAAAAAATGTAATAAAAAAATTAAATATAATAAAAAAATAAAAAAAAATTAAAAAAAAATATAATTTTTTTTTTTTTCATACTGTCACCAGTCAGTGTCCCTGTTCACCGCCATGCCAGTTATATGATGACGCTGTACTGCACTGGTGACAGTATGTAAAAAAAAAAAATAGTGAAAATAATATTTTTCATTTTTTCATTTTCGGAAAAATTATGACAAAAAAATACAACTTCAAAAAACTCGCCATGCCTCTTATGAAGTACGTCGGACTGTCTACTCTGCAAAAAGGGGTCATTTGGGGATATCTGTACTATTCTGACATTCTTGGACCTCAAGAAATTAGATTGGCTGTCAGTACTTCAGGATTGATCAATAGTCAGATCTATACCATAGTTTGTGAACTCTATAACTTTCCTACAAACTAAATAATACATCCTAATTTGGGTTATTTTCACCAAAGACATGTAGCAGAATACATCTCGGCCTAAATTTATGAAGAACAATTATTTATTTGTAAACTTTTATAACAGAAACAAAGAAAAATGTGTTTTTTTTTTTCAAAAATTTTTGGTCTTTTTTTGTTAATTTAGCAAAAAATAAAAACCCCAGCGGTGATTAAATACCACCAAAAGAAAGCTCTAGTTGTGTGAAGAAAATGATAAAATTTTTAGTTTGGGTACAGTGTTGTATGACTGCGCAATTGTCATTCAAAGTGTGAGAGCGCTGAAACCTGAAAAATGGCCTGGGCAGGAAGGGGGAAAATTGCACGGTATTGAAACGGTTAAGCGCCTATATCGTGGTTTTTACCTCAATATCTAACGTGCAATTATGTGTATAGAGTCGTAGTTGTATATTATGGATTTTATCTTATATCATATTATTATATTATTATTATTTTTTTTCTTACTGTATTTATCATCATGTATTACATGTGTTCTATACATGATGCATAGAAGGCGTTCATGTGAACATATGCCTATATGTCTCATATTTTTTACCCACCGGCAACACTACTGTCATATCCACTTAAGGAGTTACACGCATGTGTATGTAGTGTATACACATGTATACATGTGTTCATGCTGATGTCTTTCACTTCAATACACCTCTGGAGTGCGGCAGCCAGGGCCGTCTGACCACCCCATTTGATTGGCTATGACGTGCACTCAACAGCAAGTTCGTCAGAGGGGAATCCCCAGACAGTTTCCCCCAACTAGAGCCTCGTCAGAGGATGGGGGTGGGGTGGCAGGTCTGGTATCTTACCCAATAGAGCGGTGTTGGTGTACGCGCACAGAGTGGCCGTCAGATGCGCGTGATGCGCGCTCACGTGATCGCGCCGACGGACCTGTCCTCCTCACACTGCGCATGCGCATGTTGGTCCACGCATGCGCAGTCACGAGCATTCCATACTAGCGTGCGTTCCACACACAGGGTAAACCTGCAGCTATAGAGGGAAGCATAAGATCTCCCTCTGCTGCTGACTATACATTACTACGGATCCAAGAGTACTGATCCAATCCTCTCCATCATCCGATCACGAAGCACATGCAGCTGCCTGGTAGCACACAACATACAGCTTCTGGTTGAAGGTTTGTGTGTGGGTTTATATGTCTACATATATATACATGTGTTTGTGTCACTATGGACACTTAACCATTAAGACATCCATTGACTAACAATTTATGTCTATTGTTACATTAATTGCTATATACTCATCCAGCTTCATGACAAGTCCTCTGGATGAATTGTCCATTTGATACATCGCTCACTAATGAATCATGGAATAAGACTAACTATTTACAATATATTATGTTTCATCATGTATTATCTATTATCATCATTTCCAATGGTGTCATCGCCTAGTTGATATATTATATGTACACTAAGTGGTGTATGCAAAATGTGGTTTTTTATATATTTTTTATATATTTTATATCTTATATTTTATGTTTGTCTATATCATTTCTCTCTGATGGCATTACAAATAGTGATTGTCTGTTGACGATATCTTGGCCCCTCCTACTAACCTGAGACTGCCCAACCCAGTGGGGAGGGCCTAGGTTCAGTCCAGGAGTATATATAGGAGAGAGCACTCACAGTTCAGTTAGCTCTGAGGAAGAAGGGACCCCCTTCGAAACGCGTCAGCTGTACTGAACACCCACTCCCCTGATGGGACTCATGTTATCTTCAAGTCCCTGTGAGGACTTACATGCCTGATTTTATTCGCTGTTTGTGAGTATATTTTTTACAATTAATAAATTTTGGTTACTGAGGTAATGCGCAAGGTTGGTGCGCTTCTCGTTTTCATTTCATTCTGCAGTGTTGATTGGGCTTCCCCAGCCTTGTTTTGGAGCCGCACAGCCCTTTATGCATTGGTGGACGATCCCTCCAGGCCTGGTTTCATCTGTTCGCCACCTGTCTGAGTCCCAGAGCGCAGGAGAATTCGTTTTTGACCCATTGCCGGTACCATGTGACCTGTTGTGACCAATCACAGCAGGTCACATGACAGTTGTATACAGTGGATGGCTTCATTCATGCCATCCATTGTATACTAGTGTCTAGCTGTGAATGATCACAGCTAATCACATGCACATGTCATGTGATTAGCTGTGGCCAAATCACAGCTAAGCACAAAAAAAAAAAAAAACCCTGAATGAATCGATGTCATTCAGGTAAATGCTTGCTTATAGCAAAGTAATTCTTTGCTATAAGAAAATTGTGTAAAAAAAAAAAAAAAAAAAATACTGATCACTTCCCCAAAGTAGTACAATGTTACTATGGTAACATTGTACTACTTTGGTCATAGTAAAATATGAAAAAAAATCTTAAAATAAAGAAAAAAAATTTAATAAAAAAAAAATATATATATATATATATATATATATATATATATATATATATATATATATATTTATTTTTTTTTTTTTTTTCATACTGTCACCAGTCAGTGTCCCTGATCACCGCCATGCCAGTTATATGAAGACGCTGTACTGCACTGGTGACAGTATGTAAAAAAAAAAATAGTGAAACTAATTTTTTACATTTTTTCATTTTCTGAAAAATTATGACAAAAAAGATACAACTTCAAAAAACTCGCCATTCCTCTTATGAAATACGTCGGACTATCTACTTTGCAAAAAGGGGTCATTTGGGGGATATCTGTGCTGTTCTGACATTCTTGGACCTCAAGAAATTAGATTGGCCGTCAGTACTTTAGATTGATCAATATTCAGATCTATACCATAGTTTGTGAACTCTATAACTTTCCTACAAACTAAAAAATACATCCCCGGACCCTGCATTCACTATATCCGGTCTCCCCTGTACCCTGCATTCACTATATCCGGTCTCCCCTGTACCCTGCATTCACTATATCCGCTCTCCCCGGACCCGCATTCACTATATCCGCTCTCCCCGGACCCCGCATTCACTATATCTGCTCTCCCCGGACCCGGACCCCGCATTCACTATATCCGCTCTCCCCGGACCCCGCATTCACTATATCCGCTCTCCCCCGACCCCGCATTCACTATATCCGCTCTCCCCGACCCCGCATTCACTATATCCGCTCTCCCCGGACCCCGCATTCACTATATCCGCTCTCCCCGGACCCCGCATTCACTATATCCGCTCTCCCCCGGACCCCGCATTCACTATATCCGCTCTCCCCGGACCCCGCATTCACTATATCTGCTCTCCCGGACCCCGCATTCACTATATCCGCTCTCCCCCCCGGACCCCGCATTCACTATATCCGCTCTCCCCGGACCCTGCATTCACTATATCCGCTCTCCCCGGACCCCGCATTCACTATATCCGCTCTCCCCGGACCCTGCATTCACTATATCTGGTCTCCCCAGGCCCCTGCATTCACTATATCCGCTCTCCCCGGACCCTGCATTCACTATATCAGCTCTCCCTGGACCCTGCATTCACTATATCCGCTCTCCCTAGACCCTGCATTCACTATATCCGGTCTCCCCGGACCCCGCATTCACTATATCCGGTCTCCCCCCGCACCCTGCACTCCTATATCCGATCTCCCCGGACCCTGCATTCACTATATCCGGTCTCCCCCGGACCCCGCATTCACTATATCCGGTCTCCCCGCACCCTGCACTCCCTATATCCGATCTCCCCGGACCCCGCATTCACTATATCTGATCTCCCCAGACCCTGCATCTCCCGGACCCCGCATTCACTATATCCGCTCTCCCCGGACCCCGCATTCACTATATCCGCTCTCCCCGGACCCCGCATTTTACTATAACTGGTCTCCCCCGGACCCTGCATTCACTATATCGGATCTCCCCGGACCCTGCATTCATTATATCCGGTCTCCCCGGACCCTGCATTCACTATATCTGGTCTCCCCGGACCCTGCATTCACTATATCTGGTCTCCCCGGACCCTGCATTCATTATATCCGGTCTCCCCCGGACCCTGCATTCACTATATCCGGTCTCCCCGGACCCTGCATGCACTATATCTGGTCTTTCACGGACCCTGCATTCACTATATCTGATCTCCCCAGACCCTGCATTCACTATATCTGATCTCCCCAGACCCTGCATTCACTATATCCGCTCTCCCCGGACCCTGCATTCACTATATCTGATCTCCCCGACCCTGCATTCACTATATCCGGCCTCCCACAGTACACACGACATGGAAATGCAATTATTGTAATAAATATACACTGCTAAATTAAAAATAGGAGGTTTCATTCTCCCCTGACTGTCTTATGAGACTGCATAACCCCTGACCCTCTGTCTGGACAGTGCTGATAGGGGCCCTGTGCTGATCACATGCACCCTCCCAAGAAAAAACAAAACTCTAGCAATACACACCAAACTGAGCATGTACAGAGTGCCTCCTAGAGCTCTGTACTATCAGCAGATGGATTGGGGACAGTAGAAGGGGAGGATCAGAGAAGACAGGATCAAATGGCCTTTTTACACGATGCAAAGGAATAACCCCTTAGGTTCCACAGTGAGTATAACAAGCATGCTTTACTGCATCTACAGACTGATTGTACTGCTGTGGGTTTAGTAACACTTTAACTCTAAACTGATCAGCTGTGGTGATATTTGGGCTATGTAGTTTTTGGCGATATCGCAGGCACTTGCAATTTTAAGACATGGACTGTTTGGTATCTATTTACTCGATGCAACCTCATCTTTTACATTTTAACCAAAAATGGGTATTATATTGTGGTTTGTTTGGTTTTGTTTTTTTTTTTTTGTTTGTTTGTTTTTAGTTTTTTTTGCACTGAAATTAATTTTATTATAGTTTTTCCTGAAAACTTGCACTTAAACAGTTGCACAAATACTATAAAAATTACATAAAATCTGCAACTGTCACCTTTTTGTTCTAAAGGGCCTCTGCTTTCAGAAGATATACGATGGTTATTTTTTTTTTGTTTTATTGCCAAAAATGTAAGTTTTTTTATATGTATGCGAAACATTTTTAAAACATTGCTTTGGGGCCAAACTGGTTAACATCTGATGTATCTGCCTACATCAAGGACAATAGCCTAGAGCAGGGGTAGGCAACCTGCGGCTCTCTAGCTGTTGGGGAACTACATTTCCCATGAGACCTTGCAAAATTGACAGTTACAGCTATGACTTGCAGAGGCATGATGGGACTTGTAGTCCTGCAACAGCTGGAGAGCCGCAGGTTGCCTACCCCTGGCCTAGAGTTTCATTATAAGCTGAAGTTGTGTGTCTTCTGCAGGATCAGAATTGTGACAGGGCAAGCCTTTCTTCAGGCGGTGCCGGAGATGTGGAATCCTGCTCCATCAATGAAGATGACTTTGAAGGCATTTCCTCTCCTCGTGACAACGATCTCTCCACTGGTAACAGCTCGGTGGGGATGAGTAGGACCAGCCTGGAGAGCAACACTTCCCAAGAGGGAGCGTCTAAGCAACTCTACCACAGCGGTGAGGCTACAGATACCGAGACGGCTAATAAAGACCTCCGGAATGACACAACTATACTGACTGATCTCCCCTTCTGATCCCAGGTTCCCCTTCTAGAACCCCGCAGAACTACAAGTCTGAGATTCTATCTTCCTGCAATTCCAGTAGTACGAGCGTCTTCCAAAACTATGCTATGGAGGTACAATTTTCTGTTTTATCATCTTGCAAAAAAAAAAAAGGAAAAAACAAAGAACATTTTCTACGGTGGGGAATTTTAGAGTACAGTATTTTCCGGCGGTGTAGAATTTTAGAGTGTGTACAGTTGCGCTCAAAAGTTTGCATACCCCTGGCAGATATTGTGAAATTTTTCCATTGATATTGAAAAGTTGACTGATTGTGCCAAAAAATGCTCTTTTATTGAAGGGTGATGATCATATGAAGCCATTTATTATCACATAGTTGTTTGGCTCCTTTTTTAAATCATAATAACAGAAATCACCCAAATGGCCATGATCAGACGTCTCCGCCCCGCAGAAGTCCCCCCCCGAATAAGTTTCCCTCCCGTGGAGTTTGGCAGGAGACACACAAGGTGACACACACGGGTTACAATGCCAATCAGAGGTTAATGTCCCACTGGCTTTTTAATTGCAATTAATGCTGTGTATAGCACACATGAGCTTGTTAACTCACATGGTTACAAGTGTAATTGGTGTCAGGGGAGGAATAGTGCCCCATCATTGGTGTCACTGGGGCTACCATTAATGATGGAGCACTATTCAATCCCACTGTTAACTCTTACATGGAAGCACTGATTCCTACTGCACCATTGGGGGCACTGATTCCATCCCCCCCCCACTGACCCGGGGTCAGTAGGGGGCCTCATGAGATGCCCCTGGTAACCTTTCATTGGCTTTTTTGGGTGTGGGTGAGGACACAGCGGCCCCTTGATCCCCGATTGCCTATTCCCCCCCCCCTAACACCAATGATGTTGTCACTATTCCACCCCCTGATACTGACACCATGATGGATCAGAAAAGTACTGTCCACCCCCCCTGACACCAATGAATGGACACCATTCCTCCCACTGACACCAATGTTGGGACACTATTCCTCCCACTGAAAAATGATGGGGCACTATTCCCCCCACTAAAAAGTGCCTGTTGGGGCATCTATTCCTGCCAAGATACAATGATGGGGCACTATTCCTGCCACTGATACCAATGATGGGGCACTAAAACCAATGATGGGGCACTATTCCTCCACTGATACCAATGATGGCACTATTCCTTCCAATAAACACCAAGGATGGGTGCTATTCCACCCACTGACACCAATGATGGGCACTATTCCAGTGTCACTGAACAGTGATGGGGCACTATTCCTCCCATTCATACCAATTTTGGGGCCAATTCCTCACTGACCAAAAGATTGCAGTTTATATACTAGAAGAATTCCAGGACTTACGCCACAGGCAAAATAAAAATAAGTTGTGCTAGAAGTTTCTGCTCCCCCTGGCAGATATTGTGAAACAGTTTGGCATTGTAGAAAATACTTCATGCCAAAAAATGCCTTTTATTGAAGGGTGAAAATCATTTGAAGCATTTATTATCACATCGCTGTTTGGCTCCTTTTTAAATCATAATAACAGAAATCACCCAAATGGCCATGATCAGAAGTCTCCGCCCCCAGATCAGAAGTCTCCGTTTACCCGGATCATACAGTTTCCCTCCCGTGGAATGTTTGGCCTTGGTACAGACACACGAGGTGACACACAACAATGCCAATTAGAGGTTAATGTCCCACATCTGTGGTTTTAAAATTGCATATTAATGTCAGTGTATATGTTGCAATGAGCGCAATCTTCATGGAAGCACTGGCTAGGCTAGATACTGAGCAAAAAACTGGCCATTCAGCACTCGGGGATACTGCTGAGGGCAGGGGTCAGTGGGGGCCCCATGAGATGACCCCTCTGGACCTTTCATTGGACTTTTTTGAAGGGGAAAGGAACATGGGAGCCCCTTGATCCCCTATTGCCCAGGGGGACTCAAAGTTCAGTCCACCCTGCATATAGCCATGGGGATCAGAAAAGAACTGCAAAAGTCCTGTGTAACAAGGTAATGGAACTTTACAAAGATGGAAAAGGCCAAAAAGATGTCCAAAGCCTTGAATAGGCCAATCAGTACTGTTAAATCACCTATTAAGAAATGGAAAGTTCGGGGATCTCTTGATACCAAGCCAAGGTCAGGTAGACCAAGAAAGATTGCAGCCATAACTCCTGAAGAATTGTTCGGGATTCAAAGAAAAACCCCACAGGGGGAACCTCAGGAGAAATCCAGGCCCTCTGGAAAAAGATGGTGTGGTTGTTTTTAAGGAGTACAAAATGGTGATTCTTGAGCCCAAATGAGCTGTTTGGTCGAGGTAGTCAAAATCCCCTTCTACTGCAATTCAATGCCCCCATAAAGCCCGTTAATATCCCTGACAACACCTTGAATCCCTAATCGGGCCTTTGTGTATTGATGCAGTAAAGGCTTCTTTCTTCACCCCCCATAAGCAGCCCCATTTTAATTCAAGTGTCATATTGTTCCATCTCCCTTAAAACAACCCACTGATACCAAGCCAAGGTCAGGTAGACCAAGTAATTCATCAGCCACCTGACAGAAATTGTTGGGGATGCAAAGAAAAACCCCCCACAGGCAACCCAAAAGAAATCCAGGCTTAGCTCTGGAAAAAGATGGTGTGGTTCATTGTTTTTAAGGAGTACAATACGGTATACTTGAACCCCCATAGTAATTCATCCCCCTTATAGTCAATCATCCCCCCGGCCGGTCATTACCCCCTAGGTAATTTCCCCCAGGGAGGAGAACTGTTTTCCCCCCTTTAGTAACAATTCATCCCCCCTTGTCAGCTAGGGCAATTTTGGATGGCTGTGCAGAGCCAGCCATCCATAGCAGTAATTCATCCCCACATAGTACATTCATCCCCCCCCTAGTAAAGCATCACCCAGCACACACACGAATTACCCTTTGATCGCCCCTATAGTTAATTCATCCCCAGTGCCATAGTACAGTTCATCCCCCCTTTTTGTAATTTCCCCATTGATCACTGTATTGGTGTCACTGGGGATGTCAATCCCCCAATCAGTTCTTCCCCCCCATGTCAGAATGTCTGCCGCAGTCACGCTATAAGTCGCCTGATCACCGCCATTACTAGTAAAAAATTTAAAATCCCAGTATATATACCACCCCCATTTTTAGACGCTATAACTTCATCACGTAAACAAGAAGACCGCATTAAATTTTTTAAAAGACACGGAGCAGAATACATTTTGGCCTAAATTTATTGCAAATTATAGATTTTTCAATAAAAAATTTTGCTACGGATGTTTATAGCAAAAAGTTAAAAAAAAGTGGCTCTGGATTTCCAAAATTGTCAGACACCCCTTGTTTATAGTGCAAAAAATAAAAACCGCCACATATCAAAGAATGAAAGAAGCTGTATTTGTGGGGGGGGGGGATATAAATCCTTAAGGTGCAGTGGTTAAATGTACCGCACAAAATAACGCAGCTGCCATATCGCAAAAAATGGCCTGGTCGGGGGGGGGGTTCAATCCTCTGGTGGGCAAGTGGTTAAAGTAGCACAGCGCCACATAGCAAAGAATGGCCAGGTCATGAAAGGGGGTAAATCTTCCAGAGGGCAAGTGGTTGAAAAAATATTTTTATATTACTTTTGACCATTTTTTCCGTTGATAATAATTAAAAAAAAAATCTGGACATATGTATTATTATTTATAACCAAATGAAAGCTCTGAGCTAAGCACACTAAGGTAAATTTCCCGTAATAGGTGCTAATCTCCAGCTGCTCCCGGTGTCTGACCTGTGATTGCCTGGTCCACGATGAGGAGATTATGGCTGGCTGGACAGCGGATGATTCAAATCTCAACACCACCTGTCCCTTCTGTGGGAGCGCCTTCCTCCCATTCCTGAACATTGAAATCCGAGACCTGCGCCGCCCCGGTCGGTAAGGATCATTACATTGTCTGGATGGCAAAGCTTATCACCTTTTAAATCTGAGCCTGAGGGCCGCTTCACACCACATGTTTGCAATCTGTTTGCATTTCTGCATGCACTGTTCTCATGCGTTCCATTGCATTTTTTTTCTCTTTTTTTGGGTTTTGTTGTTAGCAGCATGCACCTGCCAGCATCCTAACAACTAGTAACCCATCCCTGCTGTAATTTTTACTCTTTTACTGCTTACATTCTGTCAGCGGGAAACCCCCTCACTGACAGCAGGACTGAGGTATCGGTTGTTAAGGAGCCGGAACAAGCCAGCATCCTAACAACGATGAGACATGACAGCAGGAATGAGTCATCGGTTGTTAAGGAGCCGGCGCAAGCCAGCATCCTAACAACGATAAGTCATGACCCTGCAGTCAGCATCGGGTTAAGGAGCCGACAAGAATGTAACAACGATGAGTCATGAAAGCAGGAATTGAGTGGGGTCATCAATCCATGCTTTCCATTTGGGGCCACATCAAAACAGCAAAATGCATGCCCCACAAATCTATAGCATGACTCAGGAATGGGCATCGGTTTTAAGGCCGGCACAACCAGCATCCTAACAACGATGAGTCACTGACAGCAGGAATGAGGCATCGGTTGTTAAGGAGCCGGCTCAAAGCAGCATCCTAACAACGATGAGTTATCCCTGCAGCAGCTGGGAGAGGTTTGCTTGTTAAGGAGCCGGCACAAGCCAGCATCCTAAAACGATGAGAGTCATGACCGCAGGAATGAGGCATCGGTTGTTAAGGGCCGGCACCCCCTTCATCCTAACACCGATGAGTCCAGGAATGAGGCATCGGTTGTTAAGGAGCCGGCAATAATGCATGCATCCTAACAACTATAGTCAGGCCGCAGGAATAGGCATCGGTTTTAAGGAGCCGGTCACAAGCCCCATCCTAACAACATACCACCGCCCTTTGAGGCATTTTTTTAAGGGAGTGGGGTCACAAGCCAGCAATCCATAAGGCTCTTTGGTCTTGACCGCAGGGGGAGGGATTTGATGTTAAGGAGGGCCGCCATTTGGGGCCAGCATCCTAACAAGGCATGCCCCACATATCAGCAGGCCTTTTTGTCATCGATTGTTTTTTTGATGTTCAAGCTAGCATCCTAACAAATCCATCCATCCCTTTGATCATTTTTTTTTGGGGGGCTTCCTCGCTGTCCCCCCAAATCAATACAGAAGAGGGCTCTTTTTTTTTTTTATGGGGGGGTCTCCCCCTTCAATCCATACCCTTCCATTTGGGGCCACATGAAAAAAAAAAAAAAAAATGCATGCCCCACAAATCTATAGCAGGCCCTTTGGTCATTTTTTTTTTTTTTGCTTACATTCTGTCAGCGGGGAACCCCCTCCATGACAACAGGAATGAGGCATTCTTTTAAGGAGCCGGTTCAAGCCAGCATCCTAACAACGATATCATCCCTGCTGTCAGCTGGGGGGAGGTTCCCCGCTGACAGCAGAATGTAAACAGAAGAGGGGTGTGGGGTCCCCCTTCAATCCATACCCTTCCATTTGGGGGCTACATCAAAAAAAAAAAAATGCATACCCCACAAATCTATAGCAGGCCCTTTGGTCATTTTTTTTTTTTTGCTTACATTGTCAGCGGGTCAACCCCCTCACTGACAGCAGGAATGAACCAGAGCATTACATTGTTTATCAGCTGGTTGCAGCTTTTTACAGGCTCCTTAACAACGATGAGTCATCCCTGCTGTCAGCTGGGGGGGTTCCCTGCTGACAGCAGAATGTAAACAGAAGAGGGAAAAAAAATAGTGTGGGGTCCACCTTCAATCACAATCCACTGTAGCCTTCCATTTGGGGCCATTATGAAAAAAACAAAAAAATGATATGCCCCAAAATCTATAAAATCTGGTCCCTTTGCGTTCCATATTTTTTTTTTTTGGGGTCACCCCCAAATCCATCCAAGGACCGTTGATGGGCATTTTTTGGAGCATGAAGTCCCCCCCCCCCCCAAAATATGTTTTTAAGACACGTCCATACCAGGCTCTTTGGATCATTTTTGTTTTGGGGGACTCCCCCTTCTTAATCCATCCCTTCCATTCCCCACAGACCAAAAAAAAATAACGCATGCACCACAAATCTAGGTTGTCAGGCCCAAAGTTGCATATTTTTTTTTTATTTGGTCACTCCCCAGGTAATCTATACCAGGCCCTTTGCGTCATTTTTTTTAGTGGGTCACTCCCCCTAATTCCTACCAGGCCCTTTGGTCTTTTTTTTTTTTGGGGGGGGGGTCTCCCCCTTCGATCCATACCCTTCCATTTGGGGACCACATGAAAAAAAACAATTCATGCCAGCAAATGGCTAATAGCAGCCTTTTGCCTGGCAGTTTTTTTTTTTGACGGGGGTCACCCCCAAATCCTGCCAGGCCCTTTGATTTGCATGTTTTTGGGGGCCTGCGTGGGTCTCCCCCTTCAATCCATACCTTTCCATTTACGCTCCACATCAAAAAAAACAAAAAAAATGCATGCTCCACAAATCTATAGCAGGCTCTTTGGTCATTATTTTTTTTTTTTTGGTGTGGGATCACCCCCAAATCCATACCAGCCCCTTTAGTCATTCTTTTGGGACTGATGGGAATGTTCCCCCCCCCCAAATCCATATCAGGCCCTTTGGTCTTTTTTTTTATTGGGGGGGGGTCTCCCCTTCAATCCATACCCTTCCATTTGGGGTCACATCAAAAAAAAACAAAAAAAATGCATGCACCACAAATCTATAGCAGGCCCTTTGATCTTTTTTTTTTTTTTTGTGGCTTGGGGGTCCCCCCCCCAAATCCATACCCCGTAGGCCCTTTGGTCATGGACCAGAGCATTACATCCGCGATCGACTTCTTGGGTTGCAGTTTTTTACAGGCTCCTATGCAACAAAAGCAATAAATTCACATTTTCTTTTACATTAATATTGTGTATATTTTGCAGTAGGTGTACTTACCTTTTAACATGTCCGTCACATAAATTTTAATACAATCTTCTGTAGATCTTGCTTTCTTAGTATTAGCATTATGAAAGTATAAATGATGAGTGCTTTAAATGTATCTGTAAAATCTGGTCACAAGTGGGTTTATACCATTTTTTTCAGTATTATTGGGCTTTCTGCTTGTATGCAGCTCCAAGTGACATTCATGGGCAGCCATTGAGCATGAAGTCCTTGTTATTTCAGAATATGTTTTTAAGACACGTGTCCAAACATGGACTTTCAGATGTATGATCATTATTGTTTTTGTGACAGGTACTTCTTAAAAGTCAGTCCATCCACAGACAGCATGCACCCTTCAGGTTGTCAGAGGCCAAAGTCTGCAATCATCCCGCCAGCTTATTTGGTCACTCCAGCCAGGTAATTAACGGTGCTGATTGCGTGTGTTATTTTTATTTCCTAACCCTTCAAGTCTTCTGTATGCTGAGAACATGTCAGAGCATCTTGCATTTTTGTTCATCTTGTAGACCGCATACAATTGATTATAGCTACAGCACAGTGGCTAAATAGTTAGCACTTCCGCCTGGCAGTACTCTGGGTCGTTGGCTCGAATCCCAAACACCAACCCCTGCCTGGAGTTTGCATGTTCTCCCTGTGCCTGCGTGGTTTCCTCTGGTACTTTTTTCCTCCCACACTCCAAAGACATGCTGGTAGGTTAATTGGCTCCTGTCTAAATTGTCCCTAGTATGTGTATGTATGAATGTGAGTTAGAGAGATTACATTGTATCTCTCTTCTCCATTCAGGGACCTTAGATTGTACGCCCCTTGAGGGTTAGGGAGAGTGACCTTAGATTGTACACCCCTGAGGGTTTGGGACTGATGTAAATGTACAATATATATGTAAAGTGCTGCGTAAATTGATGACGCTATATAAGTACCTGAAATCAAAATAAATAAATATTTTCACCCGGCTTTGGGTGTTACTCTTGTAGCAAAGGAAAACTTGAGGACTCAAATACCAGAACTATAGATATACCGAGTGGGAAGAGGAAGACGGATCCAAGTGAATCGACCCAGCTCCTAGTCTTCCCGTAAATATGAGAAGCGTCAGTACATTCAGCACTTTGGATGAGAAGCCATCTTGTAATCTGAGCCATGTCTCCACTGGCAAAAGCCTATCCATCCTAACTTTCAGACACCATCACTGTAAGTACACTGCTAAGTATGTTTGGTGGCATTTTTTTTTCATCCGTAAATTGAAAGTCCCTCCTGTCTGCCCAGATCAAGTATACAAACCCAACGCACACGTTCCTGCGTTGAATAATGGCTGTATGTATAAATGGGTGCTGCAGCGACCGTCGGCTGGAACGGAACCGAGGATCACCAATTACCAATGGGTCCAAAAGCTTTAATGAACGATCACATAGTTACAGCAAGGCAACGTTTCAGAGTCTCGTAGGATCCCTTCATCAGGCGCGTGCCTTTCTGTAACTGTGATCTTTCATTAAAGCTTTTGGACCCATATTGGAGATCCTCTGTGTGCTGGTGACATTCTCCCTTTCCAATGCAGATCATTTACCTAGGCCAATGATGTGTACTTTGACTGCTTTGTCTCCAGGGATATGTACATCACATACCCAAGGAGGCCTTAGTTTTTCAGACACAGAGGATGAGGGGCCAGCCCAGGGGTGTGTCATCGGGAGACCCTCCTGGCTGAACCCGGAAGAGCCAGCAGGATTCCCAATGACATCACACACAATCATGGTGGCACAGGACAACACTGGATCTGCTGGCACGGGTGAATATCCAAACTGCGGAGAACCCACCACAACGTAAGCAGGGGTTAAAAAAAAAAAAAAAAGATGGTAAACTGAAGATCCACTTTAGGTATAACACCAGTGAAGTTCATTGTGCTGCAGTTGTCCTGTAACTACTTTTTTTTCCCTTTAACCCCTTGTCTGCCGGGCACTTATACCCCCCCTTCCTGCCCTGAGGCCAATTTTCAGCTTTCAGCGCTGTCACACTTTGAATGACAATTGCGCGGTCATGAACACTGCACCCATAACCGGCATAATTTTTTTTTACACGAATAGAGCTTTCTTTGGTGATATGGAATCGCCTCTGGGTGTTTATTTTTTGCGCTATAAACAAAAATCACGCAAAAAAAAAAAAAGTTTTTCTTTGTTTCTATTATAAAATTTAGGCAAACTGATAATTTCTTCTCTTTCACTGATGTGTTGCCAAAGGCTGCACAGATAGGCAGTGCTGATGGGCATGGATAGGAGGCACTGATGAGGTGGCACAGATAGGCAGTGCCCATGGGCACGGATAGGAGGCACTGATGGGTGGCACTGGTGGGCGGCACTGATGAGGTGGCATGGATAGGCAGAACTGATGGGCACGGATAGGAGGCACTGGTGGGCAGCACTGGTGGGTGGCACTGCTGGGCACAGGGTGGGTACAGGTGGGTGGCACTGCAGGTCACAGGTGGGTGGCACTGATGGGTACAGGTGGGCAGCACTGATGAGGTGGCACAGATAGGCAGTGCTGATGGGCACGGATAGGAGGCACTGATGGGCACTGATGAGGTGGCACGGATAGGCAGTACTGATGGGCACGTATAGGAGGCACTGATGGGTGGCTCTGGTGGGCAGCACTGGTGGGTGGCACTGCTGGGGCACAGGGTGGGTACAGGTGGGTGGCACTGCAGGGCACAGGTGGGTGGCACTGATGGGCACAGCTGGTGGCACATCACTTGCTCCGACAATTGCCAGTTGTTGGCAGTACTTTCCTTATTCTGGACAGCATGAGGAAAGTGCAGCCTATAACCGGCAACTGTATTTACCTGGTGATCTGTGTCATTGGACACAGCTGATCATGTGCTAAAAGGCTGCCGTGATTGGCTAGTTACCATATCACGTGATCAGCTGTGTCCAAGGACATGAGATCACCTAGGCAGTTCTAGCGGAAGTTGGAACAGATATCTGCCAGAAGTAGCCCCCCCCCCAAAAAAAAAAGATCAGCAGAACTTCTTTTTTCAAGGTGAAGTTCCGCTTTAACTATATCAGAGTGAACATTTTCAGCGCATTATTATAGGGAATAAGAAAGGTCTTAACAGTCTACTTAAGCCTTGCATGAAGGGATTAGCGCCTGCTGCTAATATATTTCATTATTCCTCTGCGAAGTATAGGCTGTCTAACAACATATTCATTCATTGGTGCACAAGCTCATACTTGGCATATCGGCCTAAATCTGAGCTCCAAGTGTGGTCTCTGCATTATTTCTTTGGTCCAGCTTCTCAATCCTGAGGGAGAGCTGTGAAAGCTGACAGTCAATGTATTAGTCAGTACTACTGCAGTGATGGCAGCGATTTTCCAGGTCCTGTGACAAGCGACAATCTCTGTGTATTGACCGCAGAGGGTTTCTCACTCAGTATTGCTGCCATTCACAGAACGCCTTGTATTTTTTCAGTGAATATATTGCATTCTCTGATTGGACAAGGTGGAGAGGAGGGGTGGTGACATTATCCACTTCGCTCAATCAGAGAATGCATTATATGCACTGAAAGATTACAGGGCTTTTGGTGAATGTTTAATGACGTTTGGCCTGTATTTATTTTATTATTATACGATTTATAAAGCGCCAATAGTTCGACAGCAATGTACTGAGGCAAAGGGGGCAGCTACAGGACAATGCGACGTACTCAATACGTACATGTGGGGACTGACCCTGCTCTTTGGAGAAATCTAGGAGGGACTGCCCGATAGGGTACAGGGGTAGCAGTAGGGGGACCTTTTTATAGCGCTTTTTTCCCGAGTTTGGGAAGGGCGGGGCAGCACAGGGGACCCCATAATTCTCTATTGCCCGGGGGCCCCGATGAGTTGTCAGTGCTCGCCCCCGCTACGCGTACGTCGCTCCCCCCTGGCTGTATGAACACGGGGGGGGAGAGCGTGCAGCACTCACACCCCCCCCCCCGGACCTCGCGACTGTTGTGTGTCACAGCGGAATGAACATCCCAGTGAACCAGACCCGCTGATCATGTGATTGCTATGCGATCACATGATCACAATTTTAAGCAAAGCTGTTATGAATCAATCTCATTCATAACAGCTCTGCTTCCTCCTGTGCCCACAGCTGTCACATGATACATGGGGTCATGCACCCTGACCATGTGAGCTAGCTCCAGACAATCACAGATCACTATCCCGAGCTGTCAAAACTTAACTCATTTATGACAGTTCTTGAATGAGTTAGGTTCATGACGGCAAGCTTTGAATTGCAGGAGAAATGATCTTTATTTCTCCTGCAAAGCAAAGTGTAAAATCGAAAAAAATAATAATCCCTGATCACAATCACACACCCCCCCCCCCACCCCCACAGTAGTACAACGTTGCACTACTCTGATAAAAGTTGTTTTGAAAAAATAATTTAAAAAAGTTTTAAAAAAAAAATACCATATTGAGAATTTAAAAAAAAAAATTTTTTAAGAGTTTCTTTTTTTTTTTTAACTACTTGCCAGACGCTTACCCATTTTGTGGGTGAGCAGCAGCTCTTGGCAAAGTGATATAATTTTGTGTCACTTCCTATTTTGGGGTGTGTACACACCTGCCCCCCCTGCCCCACACCCCCCACCTGTCAGTCCAGGGAGAGAAGAGAGAACACAGCACCCAGTAAAAGCACCACTACATTTTACACACACGTTAGATTAGCACATTTAACCCTTTGATCGCCCCCTATTAACCCTTTGATCACCCCGTCACCCAGCCAGTGCCATTAGTACAGTGTCAGTATATAGAATTTTTCACTGATCACTGTATTCCTGCCACTAGCGACATCAGATAACGTCAGGGTCAGTAAGCGCCCCAACCAGCCAGGGTCAGCTAGCGTTAGATTGCCCACACACTATCGCACTCGCGCTATAGGTCGCTGATCGCCGCCATTACTAGTATAGTGTTTGTACGGATCAAGATATTGATTACAAACAGAACTATACTAGTGCCTCCTTTGTATAGTGTCCCCAAAAACGCAGAGTTAGCAGGATGGGCCCCGTTCGCTGCCAGCACTTGCGTTTAGCCCTTCCGCTGTTTTTCACAGAAGATTTGTATCAATTGATTGTGGGCCAAGGCAATTTATACACAACAATACATCTCCGCCCACCCAAATTCAGCTCTTGCCAGACAATTTGCATGGAAACCTATCACGGTTTTCTGCATTTAAAGCTCTTTTGGGCCTAACCTTCAACATGGGCATTGCAGAAATGAATGAATTGTGGTCTTATTGGTCCACAGAGCCAATTCATCGTATGTCTGTGTTCTCTGCTGTTTCATATATGCCCAACATGGACCAGCAATGTACTGGTACATCCCTGCACTTTGAGTGGTTATACTGGGATGATGCTTGCAGCTACAGACATCATCCTGGAATCAATTTTTTCAGCTGGCGGTCAGCTTTCATGTAAAAGCAATCCTAGTGGCCAATTAGCTGTTTTTACGAGCTGCAGGAAGGGACACCCCCTTTCTTGCTGCCTTCCACAGTTTTTTTTGGACTCATCTGTCTCACAGGGGAATCCAAGAATGCAGCCGGAAGTTCCGCTGGCTGACCATAGAGCTGGTCAGAGACCAAAATGGCTCCAATCATCTCTATAGTCTAAGAGACCGGAAGCTACGAGCATTTCATCACTTCAATTTTGCAGGATATATAACAACGCCTTTTGTAAATTGGTGAGATTAGATAATGTAAGGGAAGAGGAGATATCTAGATTCTGATAGACCTAGATCTATGGCAATTCCCATTGAAGTTATAGGGGATATTAGCATTCCCTGTGATAGCATTAAAATTGATTTAAAAAAAAAAAAAAATGAAATGGACAGTGTAAAATTTAAAAAACGAAAACAAAAAAAAAGCACTCTTGTCCCCCTGCGTGCGCAAGCATTGACCCCTCTCCAGTATGTATATCATTAACCCTTTGAGGACCGTAAGATTTTGGAACGCCAAAAGAATCAATTTTTTTGTTTTTTAAAGTTCGTACACTTCAGTTGCTGTAACTAAGCCATTTCATGAAATAATTGGCAAAAAGCTAGATCCATTTGTTGTTTGTTGATAAGAACTAATATTTTGACTCAAACCAAAAAAAAAAGAGTTCTAAGTTCTTAATCAGATGATACACGCAATTCAAAACATGGGACAAATACGTCCCTTGGTCCTCAAAGGGTTAAAGTGACAACTTTGTGTTTAAAAAAAAAAATTGTCATATTCAAAAAAATTTGTGGCAAAAAATAAAATGTTCCATGGACTCAATACGCCTCTCTGCAAAATCCTTGGGATGTCTACTTTCCAAAAAGGGGTCAATTGGGGAGGTTGTACTGCCCTGGCATTTTAGCACCTTAAGAAATGTGATAGGCAGTCAGAAAGTAAAAGCTACGTAAAATATATATTGAAATATATTGAATATGGCCAAAATTGTAGCATTTCAAATATATGTCAATAGATTTGGGAAGAATATTTTTAAAATATATTTCAAATATCTTTTTCTTCCATGTGGGTACTAATGAGTGTTCCTGCACAGTACAGCATCTCCTTTTTTCCAGTTGCAGTACACAGCAGGAGAAATATTAGCACAGTAAAAAAAATAAAAGACTAAAACGTAGTATGTTTGGAACCATAATATACTAAATACAGCTGGATTTGTCTTTATGTCCCCCATTATTTTGTTGTTGAAAGCAGGACTCGCTGGAGCTGGAATGGAGGATGTCCCATCCTGAGCCAATTACTGTTCCCTACCTCAGTCCTCTTGTAGTATGGAAAGAACTGGAAAGCTTACTGGAAAATGAGGGGGACCCATCCATTACAGTCCCAGGCTTCGTGGACCATCACCCCATCGTCTTCTGGAATTTGGTGTGGTATTTTCGGAGACTGGACCTTCCCAGCAACCTGCCTGGATTAATCCTTTCCTCCGAACATTGTAACCAGCATTCAAAGGTAGGTGGAAAGCAGGATCTAAGTGTCCAGTCTGCAGTATGTTGATGGGTGGCTTCATTCGCCTGATTCGGAGGCTAGGATTTTCCTATTGATGAAACTTCAGACTGAAAAATTGAATTTTTTTTACTTGCCATGAAATCCCTTTCTCTGAGTTCATTGGTGGACACAGCTCTTGTGATTCTTGACCATAGGTTACAGAGCCAGCTACAGGAGTAGGACACTAGGCAGAAAAAGAACTCATCACCACCTATGGGCAGTCACTTCTGGCATAAAACTGCCTTTCTGCCATAGGGAAGCCAGCTAGTTACAAGGCAGTGTAAAGCAGGCCATACATGGGTTGAATTCCAAATGATTTTTCGATCAAAAACTTTGTTGTGTAATCCAATGGCGCCACCAATGATTTCGAAAATCGGTCCTTTTTCACGAATTTTCCAACATGCCGATAAACGAAATGGGGAGGAACCACAAAAATCAGCCGGTGCCATTGCCCCACTAACAGAGCGAAAATTGGTCAATTATTCTTAGGTCTGATTTTTGAACGAAAAACCGTTCAGAAATCGACCCATGTATGGCCGGCCTTAGAAGGAGCAACTCCAATAGCGCGAGGTGGGTGCTGTGTCTGTCACTGAACTCAGAGAAAGGAATTTTACAGTGAGTAACAACAATCCCGTTTTCTCTTATGTTCATTGACTGGCACATCTCTCTTCTGATTCTTGACCATAAGGGACGTCCCAAAGCAGTGTCTGAAGAACATAGCACCCAGACCCATACTAATGTGTCATACGAAGTCAAAATAAATATAATATTTATTTATATATTTATTTGTCGTACTCTGCTGACAAATTCAGTATATGATATACAATTACAAAAGAACTTTGCCAAAAACAATATCAATATTCCAAAACTGAGCGTCCAAAAAAATGATACAATGATACCAATGATGGGGCACTATTCCTCCCACTGATACCAATGATGGGACACTATTCCTCCTCCTCCTGATGGGGCACTATTCCTCCCACTGATACCTGACACTATTCCTCTGATATGATATTCCTCCCACTGATACCAATGATGGGGCACTATTCCTCCCACTGATACCAATGATGGGGCACTATTCCTCCCACTGACACCAATGATGGGGCACTATTCCTCCCACTGACACCAATGATGGGGCACTATTCCTCCCCTGACACCAATGTGGGGCACTATTCCTCCCACTGATACCAATGATGGGGCACTATTCCTCCCACTGATACCAATGATGGGGCACTATTCCTCCCACTGATACCAATGATGGGGCACTATTCCTCCCCCTGACACCAATGATGGGGCACACTATTCCTCCCCCTGACCAATGATGGGGCACTATTCCTCCCCCTGACACCAATGATGGGGCACTATTCCTCCCCCTGACACCAATGATGGGGCACTATTCCTCCCCCCCCAATGATGGGGCACTACCTCCCCCTGACACAATGATGGGGCACTATTCCTCCCCCTGACACCAATGATGGGGCACTATTCCTCCCACTGACACCAATGATGGGGCACTATTCCCCCCCCTGACAACAATGATGGGGCACTATTCCTCCCCCTGACACCAATGATGGGGCACTATTCCTCCCCCTGACACCAATGATGGGGCACTATTCCTCCCCTGTCACCAATGATGGGGCACTATTCCTCCCCCTGACACCAATGATGGGGCACTATTCCTCCCCCTGACACCAATGATGGGGCACTATTCCTCCCCCTGACACCAATGATGGGGCACTATTCCTCCCCCTGACACAAATGATGGGGCACTATTCACTATTCCTCCCCCCAATGACACCAATGATGGGGCACTACTCCTCCCCCTGTCACCAATGATGGGGCACTACTGTCACCAATGATGGGGCACTACTCCTCCCCCTGTCACCAATGATGGGGCACTACTCCTCCCCCTGTCACCAATGATGGGGCACTACTCCTCCCCCTGTCACCAATGATGGGGCACTACTCCTCCCCCTGTCACCAATGATGGGGCACTACTCCTCCCCCTGTCACCAATGATGGGGCACTATTCCTCCCCCTGTCACCAATGATGGGGCACTACTCCTCCCCCTGTCACCAATGATGGGGCACTACTCCTCCCCCTGTCACCAATGATGGGGCACTACTCCTCCCCCTGTCACCAATGATGGGGCACTACTTCCCCCCCTGTCACCAATGATGGGGCACTATTCCTCCCCCTGTCACCAATGATGGGGCACTATTCCTCCCCCTGTCACCAATGATGGGGCACTATTCCTCCCCCTGTCACCAATGATGGGGCACTATTCCTCCCACTGTCACCAATGATGGGGCACACTATTCCCCCCACTGTCACCAATGATGGGGCACTATTCCTCCCCCCAATGATGTATTCACCAATGATGGGGCACTATTCCTCCCACTGATACCAATGATGGGACCATTCCTCCCCACCGATGATGGGGCACTACTCCTCCCACTGATACCAATGATGGGGCACTATTCCTCCCCTGGCACCAATGATGGGGCACTATTCCTCCCACTGATACCAATGATGGGGCACTATTCCTCCCACTGACACCAACAATGGGGAACACTATTCCTCCCACTGATACCAATGATGGGGCACTATTCCTCCCACTGATACCAATGATGGGACACTATTCCTCCCACTGACACCAATGATGGGGCACTATTCCTCCCACTGATACCAATGATGGGGCACTATTCCTCCCACTGATACCAACGATGGGGCACTATTCCTCCCACTGATACCAACGATGGGGCACTATTCCTCCCACTGATACCAACGATGGGGCACTATTCCTCCCACTGATACCAATGATGGGGCACTATTCCTCCCACTGATACCAACAATGGGGCACTATTCCTCCCACTGATACCAACGATGGGGCACTATTCCTCCCACTGATACCAATGATGGGGCACTATTCCTCCCACTGATACCAATGATGGGGCACTATTCCTCCCACTGATACCAATGATGGGGCACTATTCCTCTCCACTGACACCAATGATGGGGCACTATTCCTCCTACTGATACCAACAATGGGGCACTATTCCTCCCACTGACACCAATGATGGGGCACTAGTCCTCCTTCCACCGTCTAGAAGCACTATGTCATTTTCTTTTTTACTCCCACTGGCCACAGTCCACCCCCCTAAAGTCTGAAGGACAGTAAACCGGCCCTTTGTTTAGAAAGTTTGGAGCCCCCTGGACTAATGTAAAGACTTCATACAAATCACAGATTCTGTAGGTGTTTGCATTGTGCATATTCTTTATTTTCATTATTGTTCCGTTCCTGACAGATCCCTCGGAGCTCCATATCTGAGGACAGCAAACACGTCTTGATTCAAGTCTTGTGGGACAACCTGAAACTTCACCAGGACGTACGGCAGCCGCTTTACATTCTATGGAACACTCTAAGTAAGCTCTCTGCTTCTTCACCTTTATTGATAGCGAAGTTCTGCTGGAATTCAGGATTTGATGATTATCGATCTTATTTTCTACAGGTCAAAACTGCACTGTAGTTTATGAGAGTGAGTTCCTAGTGTCTGATTGTAATCTGTGTCTGTCTTTGCATGGCTACTTTTGCCGTGGAGAAGTCATGTGTTGTCACCTGTCCTGCTGATACGAGCAAATATGTAAAGGTGTCTGAAAGAACGTTTGTGCTGCTCATAGGAAGCCATATTAGCCTTTTTTATTTTTCAAAAGGGAGGAACTGATTGGTTGCTTAAAGTGGTTTTAAACCCTTACACATACCCAGTGAAGTGACACGCCTCAGGTGATGCACAGAAATGAAAAAAAAAAAATCCTCCTACAAAAGTTGTACCTGTTTATCTGCAGCTTCTCCCCTCTATAGCTGTTTAACCCTATTGCGGGCAGAGACGTTTTTGCACGTATGTTTGATAAATAATTTTAGACCCACAGATTACACAAAAAACCCCCAAACATGATATATTTTCTAAAAGCGGACACCCTAGAGAATAAAATAGCGGTAGATCCAATTTTTTATGTCGCAGGATATTACGGCGAAGGCCTAGGAAACGCTAAATTTCAGTGAATTTGAGGGCAAACAAATGCAATAAATTACCCCAATTTTTTGTAAAATATAAAAGATGAAATTGCATTGAGTAAATAGATACCGAGCATGTCAAACCTGAAATTTGCGTGCGCCTGTGAAGTGGCGACAAACTTCAGTACCCTACAATTTCTATAGGTAAAGCTTCAAAAGCCCCTACAGGTCATCAGTTAGAGGAGAAGGAGGTCTTGTGCTAGAATTATTGCTCTCGCTCCGGTGCGTGTGGCGATATGTAACAAGTGTATCGCAATTGACATTTTCACGCGTTGGCACCCCCGATGTGTGCGTTTTACGTGCATATATGTGGGGGTGGGGAGCCTCAATTTTTTTGGGGGGCAGGGGGGATGTTATGTGCTTGGGTGCAGCTTTTTCATCATATTTGATGATTTTTAGATGACAGGTTCTCTTTATTGAGACATGCAGGGTCTAGACCCCCAATGTCTCTTCTGGGCTCCTCTGAATGTATTGCAATGCAGATCTCATTGCAATTCATGTCTCCTATGGCTATTCTAGCTGAGGGAAGTGACAGCCATGACCTGGAAGTGACATCATACACATCGCTTTCTGGGTTACAGCAAGAAAGGGGAGGAGAGAAGACGTGTGTCCACTCCCCTCAACCCACCGGCACCCGCCATGTTGGCCTTGGGCCTGCAGATGGGCAAGTGGAGCCCAGAATACATAGCAGGACCATGGGGACACATTACCTGGGGCTGTGGAAGCAATCTGGTGCCAGCACAGCTGCTCAACTACTTCCACCTGACAGGCAGGAATCTGCCTGTCCACTTTAGACACAATCCTGTGGCTGCAGTCACCAGATTGTGTGTAAACCCCCCCAATGTTAAGTCTGTACAACGTACGGACCTGGCAGCAAAAGGGTTACAGTGTACACAGCATTTCTGTGGCAGAAAGTGCGGATCTGATGTCACACACTACGCAACATAGAGCAGGGAGCTAAGTATAATCTGAGACCTGAGTGGAGGGAAAGGACACGCCCCCATCTTACCAGGAAAACAGCAGAGGCTGTGAATCACATGGCATAACCTGTCAGAAGCTTCAGGTAGCAGAGGAAGAGGACAGCAGACAGAAATCACACTAAGTGCTTTAGAATGATACACACTATAGAAGTGCATACTATAGAAAGATTTCTTTCTATTATTTTTTTTTTTTCATTTCAGAGGTTTGCAACCACTTTGAAAGCACAGCCGTTATTCCGTAACACATTTTCATTTGTGGGGCCCATGAGCCAATACAGCTCTTTTCTCTGCTGGATATGTAAATGGCATGCACTGCCATGAATATCTCCAGTGACACTGCGTTCCACTGGAGAAAGTAATCATGGCGTTTATTTCCCCCGCATATCTAAACCCTTGAAAGAAAAAAAAAAAAGTAGTTCCTAAGGCTTTCACACGGGTGTACTTAGTGTACACCCGTGCGAAGGGCCATGTTTGCCCACACTGGACACGGAGGTGTTCCATCATGTATCCACATGCAAGCAGTCCCGCTTCTGTCTATTGGGAGCGGCAAGAGAAGGACGCTGCTCTCAGATTGACATCTGTGTGGGTGGGTGTCCCCAAACACACACAGTGGGAGTCTGGGGACACGTAGAGATGTCAGATTGGGAGTAGCAGTTGTGTCCGTGCAGCCGCTGCTCCAAATAGACATGACTAAGGGCTCATGTACACTGCAGCTGATAAACTCACGTTTAGGAGCTGTTCAGCGTTTTTTTTTTCAGCAGCCCCTGAACTACCCCTAATGTTCTCCTATGTGTCCATGTACACATCGTCCTTGACAGGCATTTGAGTTTACAGTCGTTCTTTTGAACGTACCAAACTTGTGTTCAGCAGTCGATTTTATCAGCTCTTCAAACGCACAATGCTTGTAAATGCAGCATAATGCATCAAATCGCGTTTATAAGCGTTCGCGTGTGAGTTTTTTTTTTTTAACTCTTCCAGTTCCCGTAGCTGTCCAGAGCCTTTTTTCATCATGAGAAATGCATGCAAAGTGTTCAAGGTACTCAGATGGACAAAACACTGAACACAGGATGTTCCACCAAGCTCCTCACACATTGTAATGACCAATTCACACCTCAGACCTCTCCCACCCTTGGAAACAAAAGATGTGTTAATGACCATTCACACCTCAGACCTCTCCCACCCTTGGAAACAAAAGATGTGTTCATGACCAATTCACACCTTAGACCTCTCCCACCCTTGTAAACAAACGATATGTTAATGACCAATTCACACCTCAGACCTCTCCCACCCTTGGAAACAAAAGATGTGTTAATGACCAATTCACACCTCAGACCTCTCCCACCCTTGGAAACAAAAGATATGTTAATGACCAATTCACACCTCAGACCTCTCCCACCCTTGGAAACAAAAGATATGTTAATGACCAATTCACACCTCAGACCTCTCCCACCCTTGGAAACAAATGATATGTTAATGACCATTCACACCTCAAATTCCTCATGCAGACCCCCTGCCAGGTGACCTTAATGACTCCCTCCACCAGACACCTTTCCCACCCTTGGAAACAAAAGAAACGTTAATGAGCAACTCACACCTAAGCTAATCTCAACACATACTGCTGTCTCTGCTTCTACTCTCTGTATTTCTCTGAAACAGTCTGAAATAGTTCATAATTTACCACTTTTCAGTGCATTCTGGGTATTTGGGAGGTTCTCCTGTGCTTATCTTTAAAAACGCTTCTAAACGCAAACACACATAAACGCGGCTAAACAGACATTTTTTAACCTACGTTTTCCAGCAGTCAGTTTCCATCGTTCAGAAGTGTCCCGTGTACATGGAGCCTAAGACTGCCTGCATATGGATGCATGTAAAACCTGTGCATCCTGCGAAAGGAAACATTGCCAGAACAAGGTCCAATTCTGATACATCACTCAGTCCTGGCAACACACTTTTTTTTTTTGTGACCGAAGCCTACCGCCGTTCATGGTGTGCTCAAACATAGAGACGTTGGAATTGACCACCAATGACCACACTGTGTCCAAACCAGAAAGAAAAGCAAAAAAAAATGGTCTCGGCAGTGCAGATTTGTCTTCCTGTGTGTAAACTGTACTGTCTGTCGTTTTATTGCCAATGACTTTTCTGCATGCATGTGTGTAGTGCCCCACCTCTGTATTCCAGGCTCCGATCTGTGCTCTTGGATTTCCTGACATGAGTGTTGGTGGGTCAATCAATGGTTGACCAGCTCATGTGATGTAGAAAAACTTGCACCGAGATCTGGGCGCTGTGTGTGGATTGTGCTGTCTGTAACGTCTGCAGTTTGTTTTTATTGTTTTCGTTATTTACAATCCTGTATATGTTGACAAAAAAGAAAAATCCATTACTTTGCAGTTTGATGAAGTTGGATAAAGCACGTTGTATAGTTTGTAGCGGTGCGTTCCAGACTTGCAAGTGATAGAATGGCATGTGGAGAGAAGTGTTCACCAGGGGCGGACTGACAACTCATGGGGCCCCCGGGCAATAGGGTATCATGGGACCCCTGTGTCCTTGCCGACACTCAAAGCACACCCAAAAAAGCCTATAAAAAAGGTCCCAGGGGCATTTCATGGGGCCCCCTACTGACCCTGGGCCCTCGGCAGTGCCCGAATGCTCGAATGGTCAGTCCGCCCCTGGTGTTCACATTCAGAGTTTTGCATTAAAGTCAGTAGGAGGCGTTTTTGCATTGAAGTCAATGGGAGGCCGTGTGTGAACCCAGGCGCCAGGATACAATTTCAAGTCGCCATGGCTACCTTGGTGCCTGGGATTTGTCGAGTCCTGCCTTAAGGACTGTTTATACTGTACACGTGTTGCTCTCTGAAGAGAGTGCCATATTCAGTTCAGTCTTTAGAGGGTATTTGAGAGACAGTGAGGTATTATTAGATCTCCTCCTCATCGCCTACATTAGCCCCATAAACTAGAATAATTTTTTCCAATTATTCATGCATAGTCACAGGGAGCACCAACCTTCATAAGTCAGTGTGCCAAAACACATTGTCCTGTGTACATCGGGAGCTGTGCAATGGCATCTATTCGTTACCATGTTTGCTGTTTTATCATGGATAGCAAGTTAGAACATATAGTTACATAGTCTGGCTGAAAAAAGACAAAAGTCCATCCAGTTCAACCATTAAAAAAAAAGTTATAATCCTACACCCACAGTTGATCCAGAGGAAGGCAAAAAAAACCAGCAAAGCACGATCCAATTTGCTCCTGCTGGGAAAAAAATTCCTTTCTGATCCCCCGAGAGGCAATCAGATATTCCCTGGATCAACTTTACCTATACGGTTGTGCTCAAAAGTTTGCACACCCTGGCAGACATTGTGAAATTTAGGCATTGGTACAGACACATGGGTTAAAATGCCAATGGCTGCAATCATTCTTGGTCTACCTGACCTTGGCTTGGTATCAAGAGATCCCTGAACTTTCCACTTCTTAATAGGTGATGTAGAGTACTGATTGGCATATTCAAGGCTTTGGACATCTTTTTATGTCCTTTTCCATCTTTATAAAGTTCCATTACCTTGCTAAGCAGGACTTTTGACAGTTCTTTTCTGATCCTCATGGCTCAGTATCTAGCCTAGTCAGTGCTTCCATGTAAGAGCTAGAACAAACTCATTGACTAATTATACACTGACACTAATTGCAATGTAAAAAGCCACAGATGTGGGACATTAACCTCTAATTGGCATTTTAACCCGTGTGTGTCACCTTGTGTGTCTGTACCAAGGCCAAACATTCCAGGGGGGCGGAGACTTCTGATCCGGGGCGGAGACTTTTGATCCGGGGGAGCTGTTACTTCTGATTTGGAGCCAAGACTTCTGATCCGGGGGGGCGGAGACTTCTGATCCGGGGGGCGGAGACTTCTGATCCGGGGGCGGAGACTTCTGATCCGGGGGGGCGGAGACTTCTGATCCGGGGGGCGGAGACTTCTGATCCAGGGGCGGAGATAATCTGGGAGCGGAGACTTCTGATCCGGGGGCGGAGACTTCTGATCCGGGCCATTTGGGTGATTTCTGTTATCATTATGATTTAAAAAGGAGCCAAACGACTATTTGATAATAAATGGCTTCATCTGATCATCATCCTTCAATAAAAGAGCATTTTGTGGCATGATCAGTCATATTTTCAATATCAATGCCAAAATTTCACACTTTTTTGCCAGGGTATGCAAACTTTTGAGCACAACTGTAAATGTTAGAATATAATTATATGGTTCTACCATTGCAGTAGAGACTTGTGGAGCAGGATGGTTCTGTCTCTCCAGTCTAAGCATTGATAGTGTGATCTCTGTAACTTACAGTTGTGATGAGATAGCGATAACTCCAATCTTAGTTGAATAACACAGGCAGTGACTCAATCCAGACGACACCTTGTAGATCTTGTGAAGTTTATTCCATAAACTGAGAGAATCGTACAACAATGAACATCAGATAGGTCAAAAGATCATCATGTGATCTGCTTCCATGAGGCATGAAGCTGAAATGCATTTCTGGGAAAGGGGGTGGGGCTATCTATACAGCAGAACTAAACCAGAGGAAAGGGAGGAGCAGAGACAAAATACAGAGAACACTTAAAGGTATATGACAGTCATGTGAAACATGACAAGGATAATAGAGAATTCCAGGTTTGATTTCTTTCCATAATCAACCGAAAGACGCTCCATCGACAGGGCAATTTTTAGACATTTTGCCAAGGCACCCCTGAAGAAACCTCAAGGCACCCCAAGGTGGGCACCCTGGTTGAAAAAGGCTGCTATAGACAACAATGGGGATAATCCGGTGTATTCATCTCTGCAGTGCAATGGTCCATCCATGCAGGGTGATAATGTTGCACATGTGTATGAAGACTGATTGTTTTTGGAAAGTTCTTAGATCCTCTGCCCTGCATATGAAATGCTCAAATTCTATTTTATTTTACCTGTTGGGCAGAAAAGGCTTTAATCAAACTAACAATGCGGAATAATTGGTCCAGATTGGAGCAATGTAAGTATTTATCTACTTGGGCCATCGCTGGAGATCACAAGCGCTGCTACTACAGTGATTGCCACTGGCTTCTAGGTCATGTGTTCAGCGGCTGCCCTGCTGCATAGTGAGCACAGGAGGTTGCTTGCTCAGCATGGGAACCAATCAGAGAACACTTTGCATTCTCTCATTGAATGCAAAGCGTTTCCGTATTGGATTGGTGGAGAGATGGGGCAGTGATGTCGCAATCTCCAGCTTGTCCAATCAGAGAATGCTTTCTATTCATTCAGAAAAAATATCAGATATTCCATGAATGTTGCCTAGGGGCAGCACAGTGGCTAAATGGTTAGCACTTCCGCCTGGCAGTACTTGGGTCGTTGGTTCAAATCCCAACCACCTGCCTGGAGTTTGCATGTTCTCCCTGTGCCTACGTGCAGCCACACAACACCAAACAATCCCCCACCCCCACCCCACCTATCTCCTAGACATTCGGGCAGCACAGTGGCTAAATGGGCAGCACAGTGGCTAAATGGTTAGCACTTCCGCCTGGCAGTACTCGGGTCGTTGGTTCAAATCCCAACCACCTGCTGGAGTTTGCATGTTCTCCCTGTGCCTACGTGCAGCCACACAACACCAAACAATCCACAACCCCCACCCCACCTATCTCCTAGACATATGGGCAGCACAGTGGCTAAATGGTTAGCACTTCCGCCTGGCAGTACTTGGGTCGTTGGTTCGAATCCCAACCACGGCACCACCTGCCTGGAGTTTGCATGTTCTCCCTGTGCCTACGTGGGATTCCTCCGGGTATTCCAGTTTCCTCCCACACTCCAAAGACATGCTGGGAGGTTAATTGGATCCTGTCTAAATTGTCTCTAGCATGTGTATGTATGAGTATAAATTAGGGACCTTAGATTGTACGCCCCTTGAGGGTTAGGGACTGATGCAAATGTACAATATATATGTAAAGCGCTATATACCGTAAGTACCTGTAGTAATAATAATACAGTTGAGGTGACTTCTTGTTTTCATAAGCTGCTCGACACGGGATCCGGAGGACGGGGGCAGTTCCTGTGGTAGCGGTGCCTACTACAGGGATTTCCAGCTTCCACAGGGGTTGGCCAGACATGGCACATACATGGCACAGACATGGCACATACATACTTAACATAACAAATAGCAGTATGACAGGTGCAATACTGCTCACACAAAGTGGTTACTTGAAGATCCAAGCGGAGTAATATTATTAATAATTACAAAAAAACTTTATTCGATCACATGGATCATAAAGAGGTCAGACAGAGACATGGTAAACAGATCATTATAAAATCACTAAGTTAAAAACATTTGGCGTCTCCAGATCTAATGATTATTCGGCAATCAGGAATCCACATAAAGCAATGAAGTTCCTAACTACTTGATCAAAGAATGTTCATATTTTCCATACGATATCTGCATAGGGAGATCATTCTTCAAAAAAATGTTTTTGGTAACCACCACAATGGATAGAATGACTTCCTGAAATGGAAAAACCAAAAAAGGAGGGATCATAGTAGAGGGAACAAAAACAGGATATATGCACTAACCATATGCAGTAACAAAGTAACCCCATAACAGGTATATATGTTATTCCATTACCTTCTCATAAGCTTGACCATCATTAACCGTTTCAATACCGGGCAATTTCCCCCCTTCCTGCCCAGGCCATTTTTCAGGTTTCAGCCCTCTCACACTTTTGAATGACAATTGCGCGGTCATACAACATTGTACCCAAACTAAAATGTTATCATTTTCTTCACACAACTAGAGCTTTCTTTTGGTGGTATTTAATCACTGCTGGGGTTTTTATTTTTTGCTAAATTAACAAAAAAAAAGACCAAAAATTTTGAAAAAAAAACACATTTTTCTTTGTTTCTGTTATAAAAGTTTACAAATAAATAATTGTTCTTCATAAATTTAGGCCGAGATGTATTCTGCTACATGTCTTTGGTGAAAATAACCCAAATTAGGATGTATTATTTAGTTTGTATGAAAGTTATAGAGTTCACAAACTATGGTATAGATCTGAATATTGATCAATCCTGAAGTACTGACAGCCAATCTAATTTCTTGAGGTCCAAGAATGTCAGAACAGTACAGATATCCCCCAAATGTCAGGACAGTACAGATATCCCCCAAATGTCAGAACAGTACAGATACCCCCCCAAATGTCAGAACAGTACAGATATCCCCCAAATGTCAGAACAGTACAGATATCCCCCAAATGTCAGGACAGTACAGATATCCCCCAAATGTCAGGACGGTACAGATATCCCCCCAAATGACCCCTTTTTGCAGAGTAGTCAGTCCAACGTACTTCATAAGAGGAATGGCGAGTTTTTTGAAGTTGTATTTTTTTGTCATAATTTTTCGGAAAATGAAAAAAATTATTTTCACAATTTTTTTTTTTTTTTACATACTGTCACCAGTGCAGTACAGCGTCATCATATAACTGGCATGGCGGTGAACAGGGACACTGACTGGTGACAGTATGAAAAAAAATATATATATATATTTTTTTTTTTTTTTTTTTTTTTTATTATTTAAATTTTTTATTAAATTTTTTTTTATTTTTTTTAAGATTTTTTTTTCATATTTTACTATGACCAAAGTAGTACAATGTTACCATAGTAACATTGTACTACTTTGGGGAAGTGATCAGTATTTTTTTTTTTTTTTTACACAATTTGCTTATAGCAAAGAATTACTTTGCTTGCATTTTACCTGAATGACATCGATTCATTCGCTTTTTCTTTTTTTCTTTTGTGCTTAGCTGTGATTTGTTCATCATTTGGCATCATGAATGAAGCCATCCATTGTATACAACTGTCATGTGACCTGCTGTGATTGGTCACAGCAGGTCACATGGTACCAGCAACGGGAGCCGGTACTCGGATCTGTCATCGGTCGTGTCCGAGGTGCACGGCCGGTGACAGATCGCACTGCTGCGCCGTTCTGCATTACCGCGTAAACTGCGCATGTGCGGGAGCACGCCAAATGGCGTGCACCCGGAATGCAGGAACACTTTTCAAGCCACCAAACGGCCATTGGCCAGGCGGCTAATGGTTAAAGGATGGATATATGGCCTTTCTGGGTAACCACCCCAGATGGAAATGTATCCACAGTAGTAAGTGATTCTAAAAGTGTATAAATGTGAGACATAAATATCAAACAACAAACCTGAATTGAACTAAATAAGGGTAAAAATCTCTAAATATTACCATACAGTAATTAGGTTAATTGGCTCCTGTCTAATTGGCCCTAGTATGTGTATGTATGAATGTGAGTTAGGGACCTTAGATTGTACGCCCCTTGAGGGTTAGGGACCTTAGATTGTACGCCCCTTGACTGATGTGAATGTACAATATATATGTAAAGCGCGGTGTACATTGATGGCGATATATAAGTACCTGAAATAAATAACTAAAATGTTGTGTCTGATTGCAGCCCAGGAGCATCCTCTGGCTCTTGCACAGCAGGAGGATGAAAACGTTGATCAGGAGTTTCTGCAAGGCCTAGTGAAGAGCATCAAGAACAACAATGTGTATGGACCTATGAGCCAAATTCTCGAGTCTCTGCAGCACAGCCACAAAGCAACACGGCAAAGGTACTGTAATGCTGAAAAGACATTTGTAATTCTATCATAGTGTGGAATCAGGGGGGGACAACCCTGTCCAGCCGCTGCCTACCATAGACTCCGACACAGGCTGCCTGCAGCTGGGCTGGATGGGGGTACCTGTCATACCCAGGAGCACTGTGGATGAATGGCCCTGTATGCAAGGAACCTTGAGCGTGCCATTGATGGTCCCTGCTGAGCCGGCCATTGATGGTCCCTGCTGAGCCGGCCATTGATGGTCCCTGCTGAGCCGGCCATTGATGGTCCCTGCTGAGCCGGCTATTGATGGTCCCTGCTGAGCCGGCTATTGATGGTCCCTGCTGAGCCGGCCATTGATGGTCCCTGCTGAGCCGGCTATTGATGGTCCCTGCTGATCCGGCCATTGATGGTCCCTGTTGAGCTGGCCTTTGAGGGTCCCTGTTGAGCCGGCTTTGAGGGCCCCTGCTGAGCCGGCTTTGAGGGCCCCTGCTGAGTCGGCCATTGATGTTCCCTGCTGAGCCGGCCATTGATGGTCCCTGCTTAGCTGGCTGTTGATGGTCCCTGCTTAGCCGGCCGTTGATGGTCCCTGCTTAGCCGGCCGTTGATGGTCCCTGCTGAGCCGGCCGTTGATGGTCCCTGCTGAGCCGACCGTTGATGTTCCCTGCTTAGCCGGCCGTTGATGGTCCCTGCTTAGCCGGCCGTTGATGGTCCCTGCTTAGCCAGCCGTTGATGGTCCCTGCTTAGCCGGCCGTTGATGGTCCCTGCTTAGCCGGCCGTTGATGGTCCCTGCTGAGCCGACCGTTGATGGTCCCTGCTGAGCCGACCGTTGATGTTCCCTGCTTAGCCGGCCGTTGATGGTCCCTGCTTAGCCGGCCGTTGATGGTCCCTGCTTAGCCGGCCGTTGATGGTCCCTGCTGAGCCGACCGTTGATGGTCCCTGCTTAGCCGGCCGTTGATGGTCCCTGCTTAGCCGGCCATTGATGGTCCCTGCTTAGCCGGCCATTGATGGTCCTGCTTAGCCGGCCGTTGATGGTCCCTGCTTAGCCAGCCGTTGATGGTCCCTGCTTAGCCGGCCGTTGATGGTCCCTGCTGAGCCGCCATTGATGGTGCCTGCTGAGCCGGCCGTTGATGGTGCCTGCCTGCTGAGCCGGCCGTTGATGGTCCCTGCTTAGCTGGCCATTGATGGTGCCTGCTGAGCCGGCCATTGATGGTGCCTGCTGAGCCGGCCATTGATGGTGCCTGCTGAGCCGGCCATTGATGGTGCCTGCTGAGCCGGCCAATATTCTAGTCACCTATGGGCCGTCTGATTGTACCCAAGTCTATTCGTCAGTGGACTTGGGTACAACCATCATGTCGGATTATTGCCAGTGGCTATAGCCCCAAGCAGTAATCACTGTGTTCTGGCAGGGAAGGCTCCCCACACCAACACCCACCTTCCCACCTGAGAGGCGCTGGCTTCACCTTGGCTTACTCATTCACAGCTCTATGGCGGAATGAGTAGGGAAACCTCTGGCCCATTGTAATATCCTGTCGGTATAAACATTGGATTTCTCACTTCTGTGTGCTGGACGTTTGTATTTTGCAGATTTCACAAGCCTTCTCTTTGTTTTTTGTAGGAGTTTATACAGAGAGATTCTCTTCCTGTCTCTCGTTGCCCTCGGAAGAGAGAACATTGACATAGGTGAGATTTGTGTGTTGTCCAATCACTGCTTCTGCTTTCCATCCTTTCTTCTCATCCATACTGCTCAGAATACAATGTATCCCCTTGCCTACCGGGCACTTATACCCAGTGGTGTATTTAGGTTTTGTGCTACCCTAGGCAACATAAAAATCGTCTGCCCCCACAGACACCGACCAACAGCCCCTCCTCCCTTCCTTCCCCTCCCCCCTTCCTTCCCCTCCCCCCTTCCTTCCCCTTCCCGCAGAAAGAGCCTGACATTGCTGACATTGACCAACACCCCTACCCGGGAGAGCCTTCCACTACCCCCCGGCTATAGAGAAAAAGACACTCATCTTCACAGCTCCAGACATCCGTAGGAACAAGAGTCAGACTCTACATACACCATCAAGCAGCCCGCAGTCTCTCTCGGATCCCACCTGGTTCCCATGGCACGTCTGTCCCTTCTTTCATCCCTTCTTCTAGGGGGAGGTGCTGCCCCCCTAAAAAATGCCGCCCTAGGCAAGCGCCTTGTTTGCCTTGTGGTAAATGTTCCCCTGCTTATACCCCCTTCCTGCCCAGGCCAATTTTCAGCTTTCAGCGCTGTTGCACTTTGAATGACAATTGCGCGTTCATGCAACACTGCACCCATATGAAATATTTATCATTTATTTCACACAAATAGAGCTTTCTTTTGGTGGTATTTAATCACCACTGGGGTTTTTTCATTTATTGCTAAATAAAAGAAAAAAAGACTTAATTGTGGAAAACACATTTTTTTTACGTTCTTGTTATAAAAGTTTGTAAATAAATAATTGTTCTTCAGAAATTTAGGCCAAAATGTATTCTGCTGCATTTCTTTGGTGCAAATAACTCAAATTAGTGTATATTATTTAGTCTGTAGGAAAGTTATAGAGTCCGCAAACTATGGGATAGATCTGAAAATTGATCCATCCTGATGTACTGATGGCCGATCTCATTTCTTCTGGCCCAAAAATGTCAGGACAGTACATATACCCCCAAATGACTCCTGTTTGGAAAGTAGACAGTCAGAGGTATTTAGTAAGAAGCATAGCAAGTTTTTTGAAGATGTAGTTTTTTTGTCTTTTTTTTTTTATTAGTTTTGGAAAATGAAGACATTTATTTTACTTATTTATTTTTATACTGTCACCGGCACAGTAAGTACTCATATAACTGGTGTGGCGATGATCTGGGACACTGACTGTTGACAGTACGAAAACATGTATTAATTATTAATTTTTTATTTTTCTATTAATATTTTCTCTTTTTTTATTACTTTTTTTTTTAAGCACTTCCAGTCCGGACACTTCCCCCCCCCCCTTCCTGACCAGGCCAATTTTCAGCTTTCAGCGCTATCACACTTTGAATGACAATTACACGGTCATGCAACACTGTATTCATATGAATTTTTTAGCATTTTTTTAAACAGATAAAGCTTTATTTTGGTTGTATTTATTCACCACTGGGATTTTTTTTTTGCTATGTAAATTAAAAAGTCCAAAAATTTTGAAAAAAAACTGTTTTTCTTATAAAATTTTGCAAATAAATAATATTTCATCATAAATCTTGGCCAAAATTTATTCTGTTATATTTTTAGTAAAAAAAAAAAACCCAAATTAGTTTATAACCAAAAATTATAATTTTTAAACATTTTTGAAGCCATCCATTGTATGCAACTGTCATGTGACCTGCTGTGATTGGTCACAGTAGGTCACATGGTACCGGCAACGGGGCCGATGCTCAGATCTGTTATCGGCCGTGTCCAAGGTACACGGCCGGTGACAGATCACGCCGCTGCGCGGCTCTGCAGGAGCGCAAATTGCGCATGTGCGGGAGGATGCCAAATGGCGTGCACCCGGAAAACTAAAGCTTTTGCCCGCCGCCATTCGGCCATAGGCCGGGTGGCAAATGGTTAATCAGTGTATTTTTTTCCAAAAAATATATATTCATTTTTAAAAACTGCACGTTTGGGGGGATATATTGTTTCTTGTTCATCAAATTGTATTTTAGAAAAAAAAAAAAAAAAAATTTTTTTTTTTTAAAAACTGTGCATTTCGATTTTCGACCAAGTGCATTTTGGAGTTTCGGTTTTGGCACCAGAATTTTCCTTTTTGGTGCACCACTAGTTTTTGGTTCTAAAGACTTCAATGGAAACGCTGCAGAAAAGCATGTATTGCCTTTTGCATTTTAAATCTGCCTAGCAACAAGAAAATTTTAAGAAAATAAAAAAAACACAGGTGCAAAAACACAATGCAAAACGCAATACAGAATTGACTCAAACGCAACCTGCATAGCAACAGCATAGTGTGAATAGTATATAAAGAGACAAAAAGAGGGCACACAGGCCTAGTGCATTACCTTAACCTCTTGGCGCTGGCCGAACGCAAATGCGCGGCCTCCCGGCGTCTGGGCCTAGACGCCAAGCAGCTGCACATTTGTGTTCTCAGCACACGTCCGGTACTCACGGAAAGGTCCCGATCTCTTTCGATCAGGACCTTTCCCGATCATGTGACGGCGGTCACATGACCCTAAGCCCCGCCCCGCCTCCCAGCTTCTGAAACCCTTAAAGGGTCGGGAGGCGCCGGCGCCAAGGGGTTTATTGATAAAATAAGTATAATACTCACAAGAGAAATAAAATCAAATGGAAAGCATGTCACAGGGAATGCAGTGTGGTCCAAAAAGCCCCTATAGGTAGTCTGTTGGGGTCTGTAGACCTCTGGATAGCTGGTGGCTGACACATTTCGAGGTTCTACCTCTTCCTCAGCCAGTCATAGGTGTGAACCTAGCCTTATGAATGTCCCTGTGACTGTGCGTGCAGCCTTGTGCTGCCATCTGTTGGCGTGTTACAAAACTAGTCTTGAAACTTTTTGATACCACCTTGTATCCGTATTTGTCAGTACATCTCTCCATCCATCTCTCGCCATCCAGTGTACTCATTTCATATCATATGGGCAGCACAGTGGCTAAATGGTTAGCATGGTTAGCACTTTCGCCTGGCAGTACTCGGGTCGTTGGTTCAAATCGCAGCCACGGCACCTCCTGCCTGGAGTTTGCATGTAATCCCTGTGCTTGCGTGGGTTTCCTCCGGGTACTCCGGTTTCCTCCCAAACTCCATAGACATGCTGGTAGGTGAATTGGCTCCTGTATAAATTGGCCCTAGTATGTGTATGTATGAATGTAAGATGGGGGACCTTAGATTGTTCACCCCTTAGGGGTTAGGGACCTTAGATTGTACACCCCTTCAGGGTTAGGGACCTTAGATTGTACACCCCTTCAGGGTTAGGGACCTTAGATTATACACCCCTTCAGGGTTAGGGACCTTAGATTATACACCCCCTTCAGGGTTAGGGACCTTAGATTGTACACCCCTTCAGGGTTAGGGACCTTAGATTGTACACCCCTTGAGGGTTAGGGACCTTAGATTGTACACCCCTTCAGGGTTAGGGACCTTAGATTGTACACCCCTTAGGGTTAGGGACCTTAGATTGTACACCCCTTCAGGGTTAGGGACCTTAGATTGTACACCCCTTCAGGGTTAGGGACCTTAGATTGTACACCCCTTCAGGGTTAGGGACCTTAGATTGTACACCCCTTCAGGGTTAGGGACCTTAGATTGTACACCCCTTCAGGGTTAGGGACCTTAGATTATACACCCTTCAGGGTTAGGGACCTTAGATTGTACACCCCTTCAGGGTTAGGGACCTTAGACACCCCTTCAGGGTAGGGACCTTAGATTGTACACCCCTTCAGGGTTAGGGACCTTAGATTGTACACCCCTTCAGGGTTAGGGACCTTAGATTGTACACCCCTTGAGGGTTAGGGACCTTAGATTGTACACCCTTCAGGGTTAGGGACCTTGTTGTACACCCCTTCAGGGTTAGGGACCTTAGATTATACACCCCTTCAGGGTTAGGGACCTTAGATTATACACCCCTTGAGGGTTAGGGACCTTAGATTGTACACCCCTTGAGGGTTAGGGACCTTAGATTGTACACCCCTTGAGGGTTAGGGACCTTAGATTGTACATCCCTTCAGGGTTAGGGACCTTAGATTTTACACCATTTGGGAGTTAGGGACCTTAGATTGTACGCCCCTTGAGAGGTTAGGGACTGATGTGAATGTACAATATATATGTAAAGTGCTGTGTAAATTGACGGCGATATATAAGTACCTGAAATAAATAAATAATAAATATCTCATGTATGTGCTCTTTGCTCCCTTCCAGACGTATTTGACCGGGAATACAAAGCGGCTTATGACCGGCTGAGCCCCGAGCAGGTGAAGTGCACCCAGATCTGCGACCGACCCCCCAGCACAGGCGTCACAGAATGCAGGAAAACCTTCGGGCAGCCGTTCCTCTGAGCGTGTTCTGGTCCTCCCATCGTTTCCTAGCGGCAGATCTCGACACCCACGTGTCCCGACGAGATCAAGCATTGTGAACAAGCAATACGGAAAATTTTCACTCTAGCAAAAAAAAAGGGGGGGGGGGGGACCTGCGTGAGAATCCGGTTATGGAAGAAAAGCAGAGTAGTGCTCGAAGTTCAGGTCCTTCATAGATGGAGGAAGACGAGAGATCAACATCATTCCGAGTGTTGTAGTTTACACAGAATATTTATATTTAATGTCATAAAGAATCTTTGTGTAAAATAGGTTTTTAAATGCCTAGTAAGTCATGGTCTCATTTTATTTTCTGGAAAGGTACCGAGTGAAGGACGTGTTTTATAAGCGGTAGGGTACTACGCCCCCATTGGAGGGGGGCTCCTTTTTAAACGGTCATCTCTTAATTTATTTCGGCCTCCTTGGCTCTGTTTTAGTTGAAAGAAAAACATTTCAGCCCGTAGTCAGTTGGCGGCAACATCCAGCGGATCGTGGGATTTGGGGTTCAGCAGCCGCTTCAGGTTGCCTCAGTTTTTTTTTTTTTCTATTGTATAAATTATTTGATTTAATTTCTGGATTAGCAATAAATACACTAATTCCGTACCCTGCGCTATAGGTTTGAATGATGCAAAAGCTTTAGCTGTGAAGGAGGAGGCCCCCCCCCCCTCTGGAGCTAACAAGGCTAGAGAGGTGTATATGTATCATCCCCCATATTGCTTCCTTGTCCTCCCACATTTTATCTTTGGGATACGTCCCATGCCTATGCGGTACTAGAAATCAGGATCCCCGTTTATTCTCCCATGGACAAATAGGCAATTTATATAATGTGAAAAGGGGGATAAAAACCCTTCTAGTCCTAAAAGTTCTACTTTGGAAACGGGGATAAAAAAAACTAGTCCTAAAAGTTCTACTTTGAAAAGGGGGGTAAAACCCTTATAGTCCTCCGCGTAATCAATATTTTAATAAAAGGTGATTTATATACCCCAGAATACAAAAATCGCCATTTTTCTACCTTTTGAGATGATTTATTCCACGTCTGCAATCTCCCTGCTTTCAAACGGCAGTCGGTGGGCGTGTCCATTGGCAGTAGTGCCGCCACTTCCGGAGGTGATACGCCCCATGCTGCTCTGTGGCTGGTGAATGATACGCCACGGATGGGGCGGGGCTGGCCAACCGGGAAGAATAGAGGCCGACAACGCTACTAGGAAGTGTCTGTGAGCAGGCGCATTTGGGCAAGCGTTGTCGGTTACAGTTGCTGAATGTCTGCATTAGACCGGTTGTTCTTGATCAGGCGTTTAGCAACCTGCATAATAGAAATGTTTATATATCAAATAAATGAAGGAGAGATTTAAAATTTTTTTTTTTTTTTTTTTACTGGCGTTCCGCTTTAATGTACGATGAGCCTGGAACACAAATGTGAATTCAGTTCTATTTAAAGTGGTTGTAACCCTCAGATATGAAAAAGGAATGAAGCATATCCCTCTATAGTGTGTACGTGTCTCAATCCAGGGCACTGAGTGCCATTTCTGTTTGCTGCCACCTTCCTCTGCTAACAGCATGAGTCAGTTTGCCTGACACCAAGGAAAAAATTGTGACAGATGAGAGCGCAGCCTGTGATTGACAGCCTCAGCTCTGTTCCTGTGTGCAGTGTGAAAGGGGGGGGGGGTCCCCTCCTCTCCTTTTCCCTTCCCTTCCCCTCCCCTCCCCTTCTCTTCCCCTCCCTTCTTCCCTCCCCCCTCCCCTTCCCCTTCCCCTTCCCCCTTCCCCTCCCCTTCCCTTCCCCCCTCTTCCCTTCCCCTCCCTTCCCTTCCCTTCCCCTCCCCTTCCCTTCCCCCTTCCCCTCCCCTTCCCTTCCCTTCCCACTTCCCCTCCCCTCTCTTCCTTCCCCTTCCCCTTCCCTTTCCCCTCCCCTTTCCCTTCCCTTCCCTTCCCCTTCCCTTCCCCTCCCCTCCCCCTTCCCTTCCCCCCCTCCCCTTCTTCTTCCCCTCCCCCTCCCCTTCCCTCTCTTCCCCTCCCCTTCTCTTCCCCCTCCCCTTCTCTTCCCCCTCCCCCCCCCTCCCCTCCCCCTCCCTTTCCCTCCCCTCCCCTCAGTTCTCACTGAGTGTAACTTCAGTTCCCCTCCCAATGCTTTTCAAAGCTGAGTAATCCTGTGTAAATTTCTGCACTTTGAATGGATTTAGGAGATAGGTCGCTATAGATAAACGGGTACAACTTATGTAGGAGGATTGGTTTCATCTCTGTGTATCACCTGAGGCCAGTCACTTCACTGGGTATGTGTAAGGGGTTCCCTAGTGACTGGCCTCAGGTGATACACAGAGATGAAACCAATCATCCTACATAAGTTGTGCCCGTTTGTCCTTAGGTGATACACAGAATGAATTTCGGGGATAGGTGGAAGTAGATAAACAGGTACAACTCATGCAGGAGGCTTGGTTTCATCTCTGTGTATAACCTGTGGCCAGTCACTTTACTGTGTATGAATAAGGGGTTTCCCTAGTGCAGTGGTGGGCAACCTTTTTTTTCAACTGAGCCAAATCTCGCCAAAACCACGATTGAAATTTATTTTGAGAGCCACATTTTTAAAACTGAAAATACATAGGATGGTACACTGTTTTTAGTTTCAATAAGTTTTTATAGTAATTCATCCCCCATAGTAATTCATCCCCCATATAGTAATTCATCCCCCATAGTAATTCATCCCCCATATAGTAATTCATCCCCCATAGTAATTCATCCCCCCATATAGTAATTCATCCCCCATATAGTAATTCATCCCCCATATAGTAATTCATCCCCCCATATAGTAATTCATCCCCCATATAGTAATTCATCCCCCATATAGTAATTCATCCCCCATAGTAATTCATCCCCCATAGTAATTCATCCCCCATATAGTAATTCATCCCCCATATAGTAATTCATCCCCCATATAGTAATTCATCCCCCATATAGTAGTAGTAAGTAAGTAGCAAGTAGTAAGTCAAGTCTCCCCTGTGTCAATTCACTTACCTTTGCTCCGCGCGTTCCTCTCGCCGTGTTCCCGCGCCGTTCCGGTCTTCAGGGCGGACTGTGAGAGGAGCCTAGCTCCCCTCACGTTCGTCACGCTGCCCCGCCTACACACATCCTGACAGCCAATCACTAGCTATCAGGATGTGAGTGGCAGCGAGACTGGCCAATCATTGCTGGGCTAGCTGCAGAGTCCTCGGCCACCCGAGAGGAGGGAGGGGAGGGGAGCGGCCGCCCGAGAGGAGGGAGAGGAGGAGGGGAGGGGAGCGAGCGCCCGGCACACAGAAGAGCCGCATTAAAATGTGTAAAGAGCCGTATGTGGCTCGCGAGCCGCGGCTTGCCGACCACTGCCCTAGTGAAAGGCCTCAGGTGATACACAGAGATGAAACCAATCCTCCTACATAAGTTGTATCTGTTTATCTAAAGTCCTGTCCCCTAAATCCATTCTGTGTGTCACCTGAGGCCAGTCATTTCACTGGGCATGTGTAAAGGTTTCCCTAGTGACTGGCCTCAGGTGATACACAGAGATGAAACCAGTTGTCCTACATAAGTTGCACCAGTTTATCTACGGCCACCTATCCCCTAAATCCATTCTGTGTTACACCTGAGGCCAGTCACTTCACTGGGTATGTGTAAGGGGTTTCCCTAGTGAATGGCCTCAGGTGATACACAGAGATGAAACTAATCCTCCTACATAAATTGTACCTGTTTATCTACAGTCCTGTCCCCTAAATCCATTCTGTGTGTCACCTGAGGCCAGTCATTTCACTGGGCATGTGTAAAGGTTTCCCTAGTGACTGGCCTCAGGTGATACACAGATGAAACCAGTCTTCCTACATAAGTTGCAGCAGTTTATCTATTTCCACCTATCCCCTAAATCCATTCTGTGTATCACCTGAGGCCAGTCCCTTCACTGGGTATGTGTAAGGGTTTCCCTAGTGACTGGCATCAGGTGATACACAGAGATATAACAAATCCTCCTACATAAGTTGCACCTATCTGCAGTATTCTCTTCTCTACATCAGTTCAAAGTCCAATATTTCTAAAGCTTGTCTGAGCTGTCAAAAAGCAGGGGACGGGGAGCCTAAATTACACACTGCAGAACTCAGTGAGGCGAGCTCTGAGATCTGATTGGAGGAAAGAGACACAACCCTCCTTCACACAGCTCACAGGAACAGAGCTGAGGCTGTCCATCTGCTGGAGGTCCCTCCCCTGTCACCATTCTTCTCTGGGTGTCAGGGTAACTTGTCAAAATTGATTCACGCTGACAGCAGAGGAATGAGGCAGCAAACAGAAATGACACCCCGTGCTCTGGATCCAGACAAGTACACACAATACGGTGATATGCTTTGTTCGTGTTTCCCGTCTGCCCCTTTTAAATGAATGCAGAGCCAAGTCACGTGACCACTAACTGGAAGGGCAGGTAGGTACTGTCATAGAGGCATTGGCTGGGGTACAGGTATATTTAAATGGGGAGAATTGTTACTATAACTGAAACTATTTTTGTGACTTCAGCTGAAACTGGCTGCGTTCAGCGATGAACAGACCAGACGACCCGACTGGTTTCTTTATATATCATATCCCCCCCCCACCCCAAAACCCTCAGGTTGGCTTGCTGTTTACATAATTATTATTGCTGTTGAGAAATCTGATGTATTTAATCCTAGTGCACTTAAACCGATGCTATTACATTCCCGGTAATATTGCTACAGGTCGATATTAGGTCGTTGCTTTGCACTATATATACTGTACTGTAATAGCGGTTATATAGATGGAGAACACAGGTTGTCTGTGCAATAAAGTCCCATTGTGCTCTGTTGGGGGGTGACACCGTTATTGGACCATCATACAGTATTTTCACTGCTATATACTGTAACCGAACAGCTTACTGACATTCCCTCATACTGGAATAAGACTTGACTCCAGACAGGGTTCCCATATACTTCATCTCTTTATTACTCAAGCCTGATGGTACTATCCAGTGATGTATATTCTGTAGATTTGTAATATTTCCAAAAAAAAATTAAAAAAAAGAAAGAAATAATTTACAGAGAAGAGATGGGTTTTATGATAGAGTTCCCTTTTATTTTTATGGTCAGAGACTAGTTTACGTTGGTCTGACACTTCTATTTTAGAAATCGATAGTTAAAAGCTTATGACATAGTGGAAGACGGTGCTGAAGACGGACCGGTGCAAAGGAAAACGTGAGTGTTGGCACAGTCCAACATGTCTGGGTGTATTTTTTTTAAACAAAACATAAAATCTCAGTGACAGTTGTTCCGCTTTTAGGTTTCGTTCACACAGGCGTACTTAAAGCTGAATTCCAGGAAAAACCGCAGCCATACCGTGAGTTAAGTCTAACGAGGTGCCTGCCGCCTCATAGACTCATCTAACAGGTTTATTGTGCTCCAAGCTCTGACTGTGATCCTTGCTCCTTCAAGGGTAGAGTCACTGGAACTGCTATACCTGCCCTGCTCTCCTTCTGCCCATTCACAGGAGCTTTTATATTATGTGAACTCATTCACAAAATACAAAGGCTTCTGTGAATGGGCAGCAGAGGGAAGGGACAGGCATAGCTGCTGTGTGAGCTTCTCTTCTCTCACTGCTCTTCTCTCCTTCTGCTCATTCACCGGAGCCTTTATATTATGTGAACTCATTCACAAAATACAAAGGCTTCTGTGAATGGGCAGCAATGGGAAGGGACTGTCATAGCTGCTGTGTGAGCTTCTCTTCTCTCACTGCCTGCCCTGCTCTCCTGCCTATTCACAGGAGCCTTTATATTATTATCATTCACAAAATACAAAGGCTTCTGTGAATGGGCAGCAGAGGAAAGGAATGGGCATAACTGCTGTGTGAGCTTGTCTTCTCTCACTGCCCTGCTCTGCCCCTTCTGCCCATTCACAGAAGCCTTTATATTATGTGAACTCATTCACAAAATACAAAGGCTTCTGTGAATAGGCAGCAAGGGAAGGGATGGGCATAGCATCTGTGTGAACTTCTCTTCTCTCACAGCCAGAGGGTGCCTTTCTGGGATTGCAGTAAAACCTGTCACATATAAATAATAGAGATGAGTCCTGGAGGTTGCACGTGCCTAATTGGGTTTAACTCCGTGTGCCTGCATTTTTGTTTTTTTTGCGAAGTTGCTGAATTCCTGTAATTCAGCTTTAAGTGTACAAGGGCCATGTTTGCTCTCATGGGATGCATCCTAATGCCGGCAGTCCCGTTCGTGTCTATTGGGATGTAGTGGCCGCATGGACACAGCCACTGCTCCCAATTTGAAAACCGTGTGGTTGCGGGTCCCTGGAAGCAGACAGTGTGAGTTTGGGGACCTGCACCGATGTCAGACTGGGAACAGTGGCTGTATCCTTGCAGCCGCTGCATCCTAATAGACATGAATGGGACTGCCTCCACGCAGGTGTATGAAACACCTGTGCATCCCCGTACAGGTAAACACAGTCCTCATACCGGGGCTGGATCTAGACTATCTGATTTGGGGGTGCAGTTAAAAAATGTCAAGGGGCATCATGGCAACACTTTTTGTGAGTCACACAGTGTCATGACCTGGGAAATACTAGTATATATTAGGCTGTTATTAAATTAGGGTGAACAGAAACAGAACCTGTGCCACTTTATATCAGATGTCCCTATCAGAGTTCCCCTTTTCATCAGGAATCCTCATCAGGGTTCCTCTTTACATCATGACTACTCCACCTTAATCAGTGTCCCCATCCAAGTGCCCCCTTTGTTCCGGCGTCCCCATCAGAGTGCCCCCTTTGTTCAGGCGTCCCCATCAGAGTACCCCCCTTTGTTCCATCAGAGTGCCCCCTTACATCAGGTGTCCCATCAGATTACCCCCTAACATCAGGTGTCCCCATCAGAGTACCCCCTTACATCAGGTGTCCCCATCAGAGTACCCCCTTACATCAGTTTCCCCATCAGAGTGTCCCCTTACATCAGGTGTCCCCATCAGAGTACCCCCTTACATCAGGTGTCCCCATCTGAGTCACCCCTTTGTTCCAGCGTCCCCATCAGAGTGCCCCCTAACATCCGGTGTCCCCATCAGAGTACCCCCTTACATCAGTTGTCCCCATCAGAGTACCCCCTTACATCAGGTGTCCCCATCAGAGTACCCCCCCCCCCTTACATCAGTTTCCCCATCAGAGTGTCCCCTTACATCAGGTGTCCCCATCAGAGTACCCCCCCCCCCCTCAGTTTCCCCATCAGAGTGTCCCCTTACATCAGGTGTCCCCATCAGAGTACCCCCCCCTTACATCAGTTTCCCCATCAGAGTGTCCCCTTACATCAGGTGTCCCCATCAGAGTACCCCCTTACATCAGTTGTCCCCATCAGAGTACCCCCCCCCCCCCCCTTACATCAGTTTCCCCATCAGAGTGTCCCCTTACATCAGGTGTCCCCATCAGAGTACCCCCCCCCCCCCCCGTTACATCAGTTTCCCCATCAGAGTGTCCCCTTACATCAGGTGTCCCCATCAGAGTACCCCCCCCCCTTACATCAGTTTCCCCATCAGAGTGTCCCCTTACATCAGGTGTCCCCATCAGAGTACCCCCTTACATCAGTTGTCCCCATCAGAGTACCCCCTTACATCAGTGTCCCCATCAGAGTACCCCCCCTTACATCAGGTGTCCCCATCAGAGTACCCCCCCTTACATCAGTTTCCCCATCAGAGTGTCCCCTTACATCCGGTGTCCCCATCAGAGTACCTTCTTACATCAGGATCCCATCAGAGTGCCCCCTTACATCAGAGTGGTTCGTGGATCAGTGGATGCGCTCTCAGAGACCTGGGGGTGCACAACTTAAATCTGGCGAGGGGGGGCCAAAGCCTACCCCAGCACCCCCCTAGATCCGGCCCTGCCTTGTACACTTAAAGCAGAATTCCAGGAATTCAGCCACTTTGTAAAAAATGAAGGCACAATGTGAGTGAAGTCCAAGGAGTTGCATTGCACCTCCTGGAAATCTCTCTTATTATTTACATCTGACAGGCTCATTGCTCTGGTGGAGAGATGCTCTGGCATCTGAGAAGAGAGAAACACAGAGCAGCTATGCCCGCCCCTCTGCTGCCCATTCACAGAAGCCTTTGTATTTTTGTGAATGCGTTGACATAATAGCAAGGCCTCTGTGATTGGACAGGAAGATTGGAGAGCCAGGTATAACAGCTGCAGTAACTCTCCTTTTCAAAATGCAGAGCTCAAAAGGATCAACGTCAGTCTCCTGGTAATACAGTGATAGCCGTCCTCCGGGGATTACTATAAAGCTGTCGTATGTAAATAATAGAGCTGAGTCCAGGAGGTGTCATGCACCTCGCTGGACTTACTAGTATGCCTTCATTCTTTACAAAGGAGTTGCATTCCTGGATTTCAGCTTTAAGTACGCCCCATGTCAGCGAGGCCTCACTCTAATTTTCTTTGCACGAGTCTTTTTAAAGTCCCATTTTGGACTAGAGAGGAGGAGGAGGGAGGGGTGAGCAGATTTACAGCGTGTTGATTTACTGCATCAGCGATGATGTGGCTGCTCACCCCCGGTGTGTGTACTGTACATTGACTAGCAGAGGCTCTATCAGGCAGAAGTGAGCAGTTTGAATCTGCCGTCGTAGAATCTGCAAATCCATTTTGGTTTACAATTGCTAGGCACTGCCAGGAACCGCTTGTGTGTACTGCGAGAAACAGTAATTATGGAGTTGGTTTACTGGTGATGTGTGTGATCTGTTCATGGTTGTTACCATGTGACCTTTTGTTATGTTGCTTTTATTTTATTAAACGTCTTTTGAAATTGGACTGTTTTCTCTTCGTTTGTAATTGCTTGCACAGCGATATTGCTTTGAAAACCGCAAGTTTTGTTATGAAGGCTTCCGATCATCGTTGGGGGGAAAAATAGAAAATAAAAAAAAAATATATATATATATACAGTGGGGCAAAAAAAGTATTTAGTCCCCACCAATTGTGCAAGTTCTCCCACTTACAAAGATGAGAGAGGCCTGTAATTGGCATCATAGGGAGACCTCAACTATGAGAGACAAAATGAGAAAACAAATCCAGACAATCACATTGGCTGATCTGGAAAGAATTTATTTGCAAATTATGGTGGAAAATAAGTATTTGGTCACCTACAAACAAGCAAGATTTCTGGCTCTCACAGACCTGTACCTTCTTCTTTAAGAGGCTCCTCTGTCCTGCACTCATTACCTGTATCAATGGCACCTGTTTGAACTTGTTATCAGTATAAAAGACACCTGTCCACAACCTCAAACAGTCACACTCCAAACTCCACTATGGTGAAGACCAAAGAGCTGTCGAAGGACACCAGAAACAAAATTGTAGACCTGCACCAGGCTGGGAAGACTGAATCTGCAATAGGCAAGCAGCTTGGTGTGAACAAATCAACTGTGGGAGCAATAATTAGAAAATGGAAGACATACAAGACCACTGATAATCTCCCTCGATCTGGGGCTCCACGCAAGATCTCACCCCGTGGGGTCAAAATGATCACAAGAACAGTGAGCAAAAATCCCAGGACCACACGGGGGGGGGACCTAGTGAATGACCTGCAGAGAGCTGGGACCAACGTAACAAAGGCTACCATCAGTAACACACTACGCCGCCAGGGACTCAGATCCTGCAGTGCCAGACGTGTCCCCCTGCTTAAGCCAGTACATATCTGGGCCCGTCTGAAGATTGCTAGAGAGCATTTGGATGATCCAGAAGAGGATTGGGAGAATGTCATATGGTCAGATGAAACCAAAATAGAACTGTTTGGTAGAAACACAACTCGTCATGTTTGGCGGAGATGCGGAGAGAGAATGTGGAGTTGCATCCAAAGAACACCATACCTACTGTGAAGCATGGTGGTGGCTGTTTCTCTGCAAAAGGACCAGGACGACTGATCCATGTACAGGACAGAATGAATGGGGCCATGTATCGTGAGATTTTGAGTGCAAACCTCCTTCCATCAGCAAGGGCATTGAAGATGAAATGTGGCTGGGTCTTCCAACATGACAATGATCCCAAACATACCGCCCGGGCAACGAAGGAGTGGCTTCGTAAGAAGCATTTCAAGGTCCTGGAGTGGCCTAGCCAGTCTCCAGATCTCAACCCCATAGAAAACCTTTGGAGGGAGTTGAAAGTCTGTGTTGCCCAGTGACAGCCCCAAAACATCACTGCTCTAGAGGAGATCTGCATGGAGGATGGGCCAACATACCAGCAACAGTGTGTGCCAACCTTGTGAAGACTTACAGGAAACGTCTGACCTCTGTCATTGCCAACAAAGGATATATAACAAAGTATTGACATGAACTTTTCATATTGACCAAATACTTATTTTCCACCATAATTTGCAAATATATTCTTTCCAGATCAGCCAATGTGATTGTCTGGATTTTTTTTCTCATTTTGTCTCTCATAGTTGAGGTCTACCTATGATGCCAATTACAGGCCTCTCTCATCTTTTTAAGTGGGAGAACTTGCACAATTGGTGGCTGACTAAATACTTTTTTGCCCCACTGTATATATAGTCTATACAATTGCTGCACAAGTCACATTGTAATTGAATGTTATTAAAAATAATCTTTTGCTCTCAATCTGCAGCTCTGTTAACCCCTTGGTGCCGGCGCCTCCCGGCCCTTTAGGGTTTCAGAAGCAGGGAGGCGGGGCAGGGTTTAGAGTCACATGATCGGAAAAGGTCCCGATCAAAAGAGGAGATCGGGACCTTTCCGTGAGTACTGGACATGTGTGCTGGGAGCGCGCAGGGCGTGCGCTGTCAGCGCGTTTTTTTTTTAATAGAATGCAAATGTGCGGCCGCATATTTGCGTTCGGCAACACCAAGCGTTTAAAGTGGTTGTAAAGGCTGAAAGTCTTTTACCTTCATGAAGATAAAAAACCTTCTGTGTGCAGTATACTTACTGGCCCGGCCCCCATACTTACCTGAGCCTCATCGCGATCCAGCGATATGAATGACAGCCTCGGTTGTCCAAGGTCTCTGCCTTTTCATTGGTTAAGAGAGCCATTGGCTCCTGCTGCTGTCAATCACAGCCAGTCACCCAATGAGGAGAGAGGGGGCGGAACCAAGTTGCAGCAACGCGTGTGAACGGACACATGGAGCGGCGGCTGCCCCCCATGGCGCGCTGCTTGCTGTGGGGGCACTCGACAGGAGGGAGGTGCCAGGAGAACCTGCGGGGGACCCGAGAAGAGGAGGATCCAGGCTGCTCTGTGCAAAACCACTGCATACAGCAGGTAAGTATAGACATGTTTATTTTCCTCCAAAAAAAGAAAAACCTTTGGAATCCCTTTAATTTCTGTAAAATGCAATATGGTTGCCTGGAAGTGTTCTGTACACAGTATACAGAATGCCCCCCCCCCCTCTCAGATATGTCATTTCCTGCTTGTGTGATTGGCCCACTGATTTTCCCACAAGTCTGCGGTAGGATACAAGTCAGATTTTGGGCATCCCCTGTAACAAAAATGTAATTTATGGTGAGATACTCCCAAAGGGAAATCACATCTAAAGGGATGCAGACCCTGCCACTTTCCTCATTGAAGCTCTGCAGGTGCAGCAACTGATTGATAATTATAAAATCACTCCCATTATCCTTCACTGTGCACATGCAGCCAGACAAATGAACAGCTATATCTTCAGAATAACAAAAGGTAGGTTTTGTTAAAATCCCTGCAATGTGCACAGATCACTGAGGGGAATGTTTGTTTGTTTTTCTCAACAAAAGTGGAGTTACCCTTTAAAGCAAACATTTCCTGATAGACACAATGCTGACTTCTCATTCTGCAAATGCTGGTTGTCTGGCTATCAGGATGGCCTGCTGGCCTCATTGCTGTGCATCACTGACATGGAACAAGCATGCTGCTAAGGACTTCAGTATTTTCTCAGTCACTGACCTGGAACAAGTATACGCATCAGGAAAATCTGAAGTCACTGGGCTAGCGTTGTAGACAGAAAAACTAGCATTTCTAGAGGGAGGTCAGCAATGGCAGACCCCATGTTTCTATCAGGAAATGTTCACTTTAAAGGAGAATTATGGGGTTAGTAAAAATGAAAACCAAACCTGCGTTTGCAGCATCTATTTATCACTGCAGCTGTCCCACTCCGAGGCTGAGACCAAGAGCTAACAGATCACATGAGCAAGAATCAGTCCGTTCTCAGTCTGCTGGCAGTGGAAGAACAGTGACTATCCATGAAGAACAGTGACTATCCATGAAGAACAGTGACTATCAGTGGAGAACGGTGACTATCCGTGAAGAACGGTGACCATTCGTGGAGAACAGTGACCATCCGTGAAGAACAGTGACCATCCGTGAAGAACAGTGACTATCCGTGAAGAACAGTGACTATCCGTGAAGAACAGTGACTATCCGTGAAGAACAGTGACTATCCGTGAAGAACAGTGACTATCAGTGGAGAACGGTGACTATCCATGAAGAACGTGACTATCAGTGGAGAACGGTGACTATCCGTGAAGAACGGTGATCATCCGTGAAGAACGGTGACCATCCGTGGAGAACAGTGACCATCCGTGAAGAACTGACTATCCGTGAAGAACAGTGACTATCAGTGGAGAACGGTGACTATCCATGAAGAACAGTGACTATCAGTGGAGAACGGTGACTATCCGTGAAGAACGGTGATCATCCGTGGAACGAATCCGTGGAGAACGGTGACCATCCGTGGAGAAACCATCCGTGAGAACGGTGACCATCCGTGGAGAACAGTCCGTGTGAAGAACAGTGACTGTCCGTGAAGAACAGTGACTATCCGTGGAGAACGGTGACCATCCGTGGAGAACAGTGACTATCAGTGGAAAACAGTGACTATCAGTGAAAGAGTGAGGGAGATACATTTAAAGGGTTACCAAAAACTGCCTATGCAGGTAAGAGGGTCTTGTAGATGCATAAAAACAGCAGATTTGAAGTGGAATACCCTTGATATATGTGTGGACCATTTACCTACATCCCAAAGTCTGGCCAGAAAACACTCGGGCTTGGCATCATCCCATCCTGCCTTGTTGCTAGGACCTTGGTAAGACACTCCCAGTCACTAACACTCCCCTCCCACCATCAAGCACCCACACGTGTATCATCCAATGTCTTCATTGCAGAAATGCTGAGCTCAGAACTACTGTGATGGGGAGAGAGAGCGCATGCAAGGGGGTTTGAATTGGCAGGGAGTGTCTTAGCAACATCCAATTAACAAGGCAGGATGGGATGATGTCTTCTCTTGGAGTTTTTCAGCCAGACTTCGGGAGGTATGTAAATCGGCTACATGGATAGCTAGCACATTGGTAACTTTGGTCCAAGCTGTACAGTTTGTTTTTATCTACAGGACCCTTTACATGCACAGGTATTATTAGATGTCAAATTTCCTCCAATCTCTAACCCAAACTCCAAGCTCCTGCTTTATTGTACTTCAATGACCTTTAGGCTGGGTCTTTCCTAACCCAGAGTTCAGGTTAGAGAGGAGTTCGAAGTTGGGTTATGGATAAATTTGGAGTGGGTTTAGAGATTAGTTTGGGTTAGGGATAAATCTGGAGTTCAAGTTAGAGATGAGTTTGGAGTTGCGTTGGGTTCGGGATGAGTTTTGGAGTTCAAATAGAGATGTTCAAGGTTGGGTTAGGGATGAGTTTGGATTTGGGATAAGAATGCGTTTGGAGCTGGATTAGGAATGAGTTTGGATTAGAGATACATTTGAAGTTCAGGTTAGAGATGAGTTTGGAGTTGCGTTGGGTTAGGGATGAGTTTGGATTTGGGTTAGGCATGAGTTTTGGAGTTGGGTTAGGGATGAGTTTGAATTAGGGTTAAGGATGAGTTTGAAGTTGGGTTAGGGATGAGTTTGAAGTTGAGTTAGGGATGAGTTTGAAGTTGGGTTAGGGATGAGTTTGGAGTTGCGTTGGGTTAGGGATGAGTTTGGAGTTGCGTTGGGTTAGGGATGAGTTTGGAGTTGGGTTAGGATGAGTTTGGAGTTGGGTTTAGGGATGAGTTTGGAGTTGGGTTAGGGATGAGTTTGGAGTTGGGTTAGGGATGAGTTTGGAGTTGGGTTAGGGATGAGTTTGAGAGTTGGGTTAGGGATGAGTTTGGAGTTGGGTTAGGGATGAGTTTGGAGTTGGGTTAGGGATGAGTTTGGAGTTGGGTTAGGGATGAGTTTGAAGTTGGGTTAGGGATGAGTTTGGAGTTGGGTTAGGGATGAGTTTGGAAGTTGGGTTAGGGATGAGTTTGGAGTTGGGTTAGGGATGAGTTTAGGGGAGTTGGGTTAGGGATGAGTTTGGAGTTGGGTTAGGGATGAGTTTGGAGTTGGGTTAGGGATGAGTTGGGTTTTGAGTTTGGGTTATGGGGATGAGTTTGGTGTTGGGTTAGGGATGAGTTTGGTGGAGTTGGGTTAGGGATGAGTTTGAAGTTGGGTTAGGGATGAGTTTGAAGTTTAGGGTTTTGGAGGATGAGTTTGAAGTTGGAGTTGGGTTAGGGATGAGTTTGAAGTTGGGTTAGGGATGAGTTTGAAGTTTGGGTTAGGGATGAGTTTGAAGTTGGGTTAGGGATGAGTTTGAAGTTGGGTTAGGGATGAGTTTGAAGTTGGGGGTTAGGGATGAGTTTGAAGTTGGGTTAGGGATGAGTTTGAAGTTAGGTTAGGGATGAGTTTGGATTAGGGATAAGGGGGGACCGCCCGGCGGTTGGGTTAGGGACTAGTTTGGTCCACTGAATAGGCGTTTGGCGCACGGAGGATAAGTCCCAGGGTGCTTGTTCACCAGGGCCCCTGATGGTGGGGGGACTTGGAGCCCCCTGGGAGAGGGTTAGGTCGTGGCTAGGGTTGCGTCCGTGAGTGGTAGTGGTATGCGCCAAGGGCTCCCACGGGATGAGAGAGTCTGATATGAGGAGGTCAGAAGACCCCACTTTGCGAGGGATGGGCGGGATGGTTTGATTTGGATGGGATGAGCAAGTTGTTAGACGGGCCGGGTTAGGTAACAGAGAGGACGGTAAGGTTACAAGGCAGCGGGCATAGAAGTGGTCAGGTCACACGGGTTAGGGATCAGCAACAGCAGGTCAAATCCATAAGGGGCATTCAGGAGAGAGGTTGGCAAAGCAAGGGTTTGGGCAGGAGATGATACAGCAGTGGTCAGGCACAATCCGGGGTTAGGGAACTTACTACACAATGACAGGTTTGGAGTTGGGATACAGGATGCAGGGTAGGATAAGACCAGAAGGCACCAAATGACAGCCCAGGGCCGTTTTAAAGTATCGCGTTAGGGATGCGCTTTGGTGCCCAGCGGTTTGGAGGCCGTTAGGGATTTTGGAGTTGCGCAGGGATGTGTGAACTCGCGCGCCGCGGCCGGCCCGGAACTAGAGCTCGCGTCCCTGCAGGGAGGGCGGCATACTGCACCTGCGCCGGGACCATCGCGGCGGGGGATCGTGGGATGATCCCTGACATTGGAGTTTGGAGTTGAGTTAGGGATGAGTTTGAAGTTGGGTTAGAGATTTGAGTTTTAGGAGTTGGTTGGGTTAGGGATGAAAGTTTTAGGAGTTGGGTTAGGGATGAGTTTGGAGTTGTTTAGGGATGAGTTTGGAGTTGGGTTAGGGATGAGCTTGAAGTTTGGGTTGGGTTAGGGATGAGCTTGAATGTTTGGAGTTGGGTTAGGGATGAGCTTGAGGGAGTTGGGTTAGGGATGAGTTTGAAGTTGGGTTAGGGATGAGTTTGAAGTTGGGTTAGGGATGAGTTTTGGAGTTGGGTTAGGGATGAGTTTGGAGTTGGGTTAGGGATGAGTTTGGAGTTGGGTTAGGGATGAGTTTGGAGTTGGGTTAGGGATGAGTTTGGAGTTGGGTTAGGGATGTTCGGAGTTGGGTTAGGGATGAGTTTGGAGTTGGGTTAGGGATGAGTTGGGTTGGGATGTTCGGAGTTGGGTTAGGATGTGTTCAGATTTGGGTTAGGGATGAGTTTGGCGTTCAGTTAGAGATGTTCGAAGTTGGGTTAGGGATGATGAGTTTGAAGTTGGGTTAGGCATGAGCTTGGAGTTGGGTTAGGGATGTTCAGATTTGGGTTAGGGATACGTTTGGCGTTCAGTTAGAGATGTTTGAAGTTGGGTTAGGGATGAGTTTGGATTAGAGATAAATTTGGAGTTCAGGTTAGAGAGGAATTCAGAGTTTGGGTTAGGGATGAGGTCTGACTTCAGGTTAAAAAATATAGGGTTTGGAGATGTTTGTCAATTCGCACCGCACATGTGTGAATCCACACTAACCTAACTTCAAAGTAGTTGTTCAGTGGTTCAGGACAGGTTTAGACCAGGTTCAGGACAGCATTTTTGATACCGCTGCGAATTCTGAGAATGAGCAAACTGGTGAAATCCTGTTCACAACAGATGATGTGCGGTCTAGAAGCCGCCAATGAGACTGTAATCCACGCCTGAACCAGACCGCAGTGCTCAGAAATCAGACGGACTGTCTTTGAATTCGCACTGTATCCACACTGCCAGTGCACTGCATATATGTGAACAGGCTAAATAGAAAACAATGTTATTTCACATGTCATGCGACTGGATGTGGTTCAAAATGCATCCAATCCGCATATATGTGAACCAGCCCTTAAGGATAAGTTTGGGTATATTCGGGTTAGAGATGAGTTTGAAGGATGCCCAAGCTCATCTCTTCACACGGCCTAAGGACCCTTCCTCTACACATCCAACTCCCTGCAACAAACAACTTTTTTGGTATCTATTCAGCTAGGGCTATTCCATTTTGACCAACAATACTCTCATCAAAGAAAATCAACACCAGAATGGTTTAATTTAAGTTTAATTAATATGTTTAAAAATATTAACTGAATTCACATATTTCTTGGCGGACATTTCTAATGGTGGGGGGGGTAGACTCAGTTGTTATACAAGAATATGGAACATTTGTGTGCATAGTCCGTGTACAGGTCAGGGAAGGATTTCCTAGGCTGAGATTCAAGAGTCCTTTTCCTAGTTTGGTACATTGCTGGCTACTAGGTAAGTTAGCATTATGTGTATATAAAAAAAAATTAGAATAAGAAAATATATTTATGAAGGTTCACACCACGTATGTTATCACTGGATGGTCAAGTGATGGTTTGTCGATGCTCTATGCTTGGTGGGGTGGGGTGTTTATGGGTGGTGGGTACTTAGGATGTGCTTATATAGATACAGGGCACACAATAATTCTGTCCTCCAGCATCACACTGACGATGACGAAAACAAAGTACAGCGTGAACATGGTGAATCCCAGCAGCTTGTTCATTTTCCACTTGCAGGTAGCGATGGAGAATATGACGAAGAGGAGCATAAGGAACAGGAGGACGATGGCGCAGAACAGGCCGTTGCTGCTCACTGCCACGGGACTGAAACCGTTAAACACGGAGAACAGGAACCAGGGGACCGGTAACCTGCCGACAAATAAGAAACACACAGAGCCATGTTTAGTAATGGGTCACAAATGTCTGCGTTGCCCTAAAACATAAAGATCAACTTCAAATGTTCTGCTACTGTAAGTATCAAATGACTAAGACCCACTGGGTATGATTGGTGAAAACATTCCCAAGAGCGGATTGTAATAGGGATAGCTCCCGATCACCAACCAGCCGTTTGTAAAAGTAACACAGTCTTTATTGCTCATTCGAAAGTCAGCATAGCGAAATACAAACAGTCCACAGTTCTGGTACATTGAAAGCAATAATATGCCTTTCCATCTTAAAGCCAGTCCCAATCCTGGGTTAAAGTTCCCATCTGCTTTGGGGGAACAAGAAAAGCTGCAAGAGCTCAGAAGGCCACTCCACTCCACTTCACTGACACTTCCTGACTCCTTCCTGCCCCTTTTTAAGACTCCTTTGCTGGTGGGTTGACCCCTTTCGGGATTGAAGTCCCTGGGTTTGGAGGCTCATTCCCACCCAAAGTCTCTCCAAGCCTCTGATTTCTAGGTCCAGAATAAGGTCTTACCAGTCCTGAAAGAACTGCCAGTCAGCCCTTTCCTCTTCAACCAGACTTCCCTGGACCCTTTCGCTCTACTTGGGGGAGAAGCCCTGAGTACCCAACAATGTCTTCAAACTGTACCCCTTAAAATGGAGCAAAATCCAAATAGTGGGGGAATATGCCTGCTGTGCAAGACCCATCCCTGGCATCCTGTACAGTATGTTACTAGTCACAGAAAGTCACGTTTCATCTTTGAAATTAATCTCTCTTTTTGCCATAGGCTTCTGCATGCATTTCTTCAAGTTGGTCTCCGGTAGATCAGGGTACTGTATAGCTAAGCATACCCTCACCGGCCACTTTATTAGGTACACCTGTTCAATGGCTTTGTAACACAAACTGCTAATCAGCCAATCACATGGCAGCAACTCAATGCATTTAGGCCTCTAGATGTGGTGATGACGACTTGCTGAAGTTCAAACCGAGCATCAAAATGGGGAAGAAAAAGGGGATTTAAGTAACTTTGAACATGGCATGGTTGTTGGTGCCAGAAGGGCTGGTCTGAGTATTTCAAAAACTGCTGATCTACTGGGATTTTCACACACAACCATCTCTAGGGTTTACAGAGAATGGTCCAAAAAAGAGAAAATATCCAGTGAGCGGCAGTTGCGTGGAGGAAAATGCCTTGTTGATGTCAGAGGAGAATGGACAGACTGGTTTGAGATGATAGAAAGGCAACAGTAACTCATGTCAATATGGACCAAAATTTCTGAGGAAATTCCAACGCCTTGTTGAATCTATGCCATGAAGAATTAGGGCAGTTCTGAAGGCAAAAGGGGTTCCAACCCGGGACTAGCAAGGTGGACCTAATAAAGTGGTCAGGGAGTGTATATTTTCATGATCAGTATTGTAGTCACACAGTCAAATGGGACATGTGAGGCATAACAAGTTGACATTTTTATTAGTACTGAACGTTATACATCAAAAATAAAACATTTACTAAAAATAGCTAAAATAATCCACAACTCTCCACCATTATTAAAATGACAATGTTGGCACTATGACACCCCCAGAAGTCCCGACCCTCACAAAATACTACCCATGGCTAGTTTTAAACAATCTTGATTGAAGATAATTGACCCAGAGTTCTCAAAACATCACCTCTAAAACTGGTCATACACCATTATAATGTTTTGGGGTTTTTTTACAAGTAGAAACATCAGTAGAATTTAGTTTGGAAATTTTAATTTTCAGAAAGTTGGTTCAATTTTTTAAGAGCTAGGTGGATCAAATCGACATTCACTTTTGACCGCTTGTACCGCAAATTTTTCTTGAGCAAATAAATATCTAACTGCGAATGTGGTTTTCATTTGGGAAAAATTGTACATATTGTAATGACACTTGTGAAATACTGTGTGTCTGAGATTCCATTCATATAGCAGATCTGGATGAAATTTTGGGATTTTGATTGAAATTAGTCGACTCGATGGCAAAAAGAAAGTTCTGATGAATGATTTCTCTACAAATATTAAAATGAAATTCTGAGTATGGCCAGGTTCAGGCGTCACAAGTGACACACCAACATTTGTTTAATAAATTCCTACATCTGTACAGCTGCATAGTCCATCTAGATCAGGGGTGTCAAACTGGTGGCCCTCCACCTGTTGCAAAACTACAAGTCCCATCATGTGTCTGCCTGTGGGAGTCATGCTTGTAACTGTCAATCTTGCAATGCCTCCTGGGACTTGTAGTTTGGCAACAGCTGGAGGGCCGCCAGTTTGACACCTGTGATTTAGATGTTGCGTGGAAGCTTCTGGTAAAACTTACCACGCATCTTGGCCCTAGAACATCAATGGTTGTGATGGTGCTGGCAGCCAGCCCATCTGCCTCATAGCAACTGCTGACGCTGATCCAGAGCAAACCCATACTTGCGGAATCCCAAGGGAACCCAGACGACACCTTGGTTGAGAAGTAGGTTTGGAAAATAATTTGCCAAACCATGTGACTGATTTCTACATAAAGCAGGGTTTAGGGCAGGGTTTCTCAACCAGGATTCCATGGAACCCTAGAGTAACTCCAGAGGTTGCTAGGGGTTCCTTGAGCAATGAGCGATTTATGCCTCTCAGATAAGTTCCCACTGACACCATCGGTCTTTTTAGTTATCCGTAAGGGGTTAATTCTTCCCAATGAACACATGTGTGAGGAGCATTCTTCCCAATGACCACAAGTGTGAGGAGCATTCTTCCCAATGACCACAAGTGTGAGGAGCATTCTTCCCAATGACCACAAGTGTGTGAGGAGCATTCTTCCCAATGACCACAAGTGTGAGGAGCATTCTTCCCCAATGACCACAATTGCGAGGAGCATTCTTCCCAATGACCACGTGTGAGGAACATTCCTTCCACTGACCATCACACTAGTGTATCATGAGTTGCAGATATAGTAATTTTTAGCAGAGGTTCCTTCAGACGGGAAAGGTATTTCAAGGGTTCCCTCTGTGTTGAAAAGGCTTGAGAAAGTCTGGTTTAGAGGTTCAGTTGTATGACCAACAGTACACACTCAGGTTCTATGAGAAACAATGCAAAAAAAAAAAAAAAAGGTTCCTCCAATGAGTGGCAGTACTATTCTCAAAAAACACCTCCCAGTGTTCTCAATGACAGGGTGCTATTCCACCCACTGACACCAGCGAGATGGGGCACTATTGCTCCCCACTGACACTAACTATGGGTCACTATTCCTCCCACTGATACCAACTATGGGGCCACTCATTCCTCCCACTGATACCAACATATGGGGCGCTATTCCTCCCACTGATACCAACTATGGGGCACTATTTCCTTCCACTGATACCAATGATGGGGTACTATTCCTCCACTGACAGTGTTCCAATGATGGGGCACTATTCCTCCCACTGACACCAATGATGGGGCACTATTGCTTTCCACTGACACTAATGATGGGGCACTATTCCTCCCACTGACACCAATGATGGGGCACTATTCCTCCCACTGACACCAATGATGGGACACTATTCCCCCCACTGACACCAACTGATGGGGCACTATTCCTCCCACTGATCCCCATGATTGGGCACAATTCCTCCCACTGATACCAATGATGGGGCACTATTCCCCCCACTGACACCAATGATGGGACACTATTCCTTCCACTGACACCAATGATGGGGCACTATTCCTCCCACTGACACCTTCTTTGAGGACAAAGAAGAATGGCCAACCTTGTTCTGCCATCTCTAACAACTACTGCTTACAACATTTGTATGCATCAAGGTATCCCTGAGCCCACAGAACATCAAGCCAAAGGGCCACAAGCAACAGCAAACCATAAGAGGGCCTTTGTTAACAGCTGAGGGTACTGTTGGCACAGGATCACCGAAACTGGATTGGCCACACCAGCCAACAGACAAGATGGTGAGATCAGAGTTTGGCATACACAGTATGAATCGAGAGATCGGCCCAGGCTGGTAGTGATGGCCATAATGATGCTCTTTTGCCAGCAATTACCAACATCCCTATAAAGAGACCCTGTCCCTCCTTTATTTTTCTTTTAGTCATTATGTTGCATTTTTTGCAGGTTGTACCTCGTTATTTTTATCATCAATGGTCTCATTGCCCATTCCTTTCATGCATTCCAAAACACTGCTGGGTGCTGCCATCTTGTTTATGATGCCCATTGGGATCCACAATACAATGGGCCCCACTGCAGTTGTGGGGAGTTTGCAACTGAATGGGCCGTGTTCAGCAATAGGTAGCGCCTACCGAACATGACGGGAGGGAAAACGTTTGATATGCAACACAATGCAAAGTATCGCAGTCGTGACGTGTACACCCGTCCGCAGCCTTTACAGCCTAAGGTGGAGCAGTTGGGGTATGGTAGAAATGTGGCCCAACCAGGGGCGGACTGACAACTCATGGGGCCCCCGGGCAATAGGGGATCATGGGGCCCCTTGTCCTTGCCCACACTCAAAGCACACCCAAAAAAAGCCTGTAAAAGTTACCACGGGCATTTCATGGGGCGCCCTACTGACCTCGGGCCCTCGGGCAGTGCTTGAGTTCTCGAATGGTCAGTCCGCCCCTGGGCCCAACAGCATTTTTATTGCCCCCCACAACAACAAGTGTAAATGAGACCTGTGTGAATTTCGGTCCATTCACCAGGAAGGTAATTAGAGGAGAAGCAACAGAAATGGGCAGTGACCTGAGAAGAACGTCTACATTCACAGTGCAGGAGGAAAAAGTAATGTGAGGCCCCTAGCTTAATGACTTCTCCCAGAGCTAATTGGATGCCAGGAGTGAGCCAACCATTGACTCCAATCAGTGTAGGATGATCATTGGATGTGTTGCCTGACATCTGTCCCTGCCCTTTGGGTTTAACTAGTATTGCAACCCAAAGGATGTTATGGTGTATTGACCAGAGAGAAGAGTTGGGGGGGGGGGGGGGGGGAATACAGAAGAGTGCAATAAAACAGGGTTTTCAAAGCATTTTCCTAAATATATAGGGCCAGTTCACTTCAGACTTTAGGGGGGGGGGGGGCTGGAACTGTGCTACTGAAGTGAAAAGTAGATAAAGGTGCAAACATCAGTGAGGAGAATATAAATAAAGTCCCCATCATTGGGTCAGTGGGAGGAATACATGGCCTTAGTCGAATGGTTTCAGTGGGAGACACAGCACCCTGTCATTGGGGATCAGTGGGAGGAAATGGTGGCCCCAATCATTGGTATCAGTGGGAAGTAATAGTGGCCCCCATCATTGGTGGTCGAGTGGGAGTGAATATATGCGCCCATCATTGTGTCATGTGGGAGGAATAGTGCCCCACATTTGGTGTCAGTTGGGAAGAGTAATACTGGGCCCCATCATTGGTATCAGATGGGAGGCATAATGCCCTATCATTGGTATCATGGGGTGAATAGCGGCCCCATCGCTGGGGTCGCGGTGGGGAGGAATAGCACCCCATCAGTTGTTGTCATTGGGAAAAATTCTGCCCCTTCATTCTTGTCAGGGGGGGGGGGTTTCACCCCATTGTTTTGGGATCAGTTGGGTGAAAAAAAGTGCCCCAAGGGGGATAAAAGCAAGTAAAAGGGCCACATTTCCCCCGGGCCCCAGTTTGGAGACCACTGGAATAAAGATTTGATTTGGGGGGTCAATGAAAAAGAAAATGTTTTTTGGCGCCGGGTGCCCTTTTTCATTGACTTTAGGGAAAATGGATGTACTGAGACCCCGAAAATTTACCTTTTCCCTCCTACAAAACTCACCCTACTTGAATCAAATATGTTGCTTTGCCCACGAGTGGACCGGCCCTGTTTTCCCAGGCCCCTTTCCTTTCCACGATTACAAATAGTGAGGGATCCCGGGAAGGAGGTTGCCCCCCCGGGAAGTATAGTCCCAAACCCCTAATCTCTTCCGAAATGCCAATGGTTTTTCCCCCCCCTGGTCAAAAAAAAACACAATGTCAGCAAGTTTTTTTTCGTTCTTTAAAAAAAAAAGTTCAAACATATTATAGGAGGGGTGAATCCAGGGGGCACATGGGCCAGGGGGGGCCCCCAAAATTTACCGGGTGGGTTTTGTCCCGTCATGGACTGGGGAAACCAGCATGTAGGCAGGTGGGAGGGTGCAGGCACCCCGTCGCTGGCCCGCCTGTAACTCCCAAAAGGCGAAAATGCTGATCTGGGAAGGGTGTACCCCCCCGGTGGGGAACATTTAGGGGGAGGGGTGGGGCCGGGGACCGGTGTTTAATATGAGGCCCCTTCCGGCCCGGGGCGGGGCTGCCCAAATCATTGGGGCCCCCGGAAAAAGGGAATAGGGGCCCCTGGGTCCCCCCCCCCATTTTAAACCACACCCCCAAAAAGCCTTGAAAGGGACCGGGGGGATCCATGGGGCCCCAATGCCCCCGGCCCCCCGGGCAGGGTTTCCCCCCAAATTGGGGCCCCCGATCCCAGAACTCGCCCCTTGTACTCCCCGGGCCCCACAAAAACAACCCGGGGGGAAGTCCAATTTAAAACGGGCAAATGGCAAAAATTTGGCCCTTTTCATTGGGCATAGGGGTAAAGCCCAAACCCCCAACTGGGGGGCTTTCTTGGGGGGGGCCCGTGCCCCCCAAAATTTATTTTTTGGCCCCCAGGGGCTCTGAGAGTGCAACCCTGATCCCTAAACCCCGTCTGCGGGGGAATTGATGTAAGGGGCACTGTGATCAGAAGTTTAGTAAGGGGGACTCTGATTGGGGGCTTATTGGGGGTCCTTGTTGA